>JAJJBR010000663.1:0-40876 GCA_022817965.1 Solanum lycopersicoides | reverse complement strand
TGATAAATATTTTTTATTAGATATAATCTAAGGAAATGCATGGAAGAAACTTTTGGGTTTTCAAAATTTATGAATGTAAGCAGCTAGACTAGGTTTTTTCACTTAAAAAATCACCTTTTAAATGGATATAGCATATAATTTATGTTGAATTTGTTGCAAGTCTTTTGAAATTCTTCAATGTTTGGAGCAATAAAACTTTTTCTCCAAATTTCATTTTTTTAATCTTAATTTGAACGCACAATTACATTTTTATCCAAAAAAATGTTTGAGTAAATTTTGATTGAAGGATAAAATTGTCATTTAACTTTATAAGGGTACTTCGTAATTTAACTTATTAACTTGGAGACTTCCACAGATAGTAATATTGTATTTAAGTTAGGGTTATTTTAGTAATTTAACATTCAAATTAGGAGTTCATGCTTTTAAAGTAGTATAGATATAGATGATATAATACTACAAAAAACAAAACGCAACGGAAAATAAATATATAAATAAATTAAATATATAATGTAGAAAAAACTCACAAAACTCATTAAAAATAATTCATTTGATGCTCAATTATTAAATACTCCCCCTGTCCCAATTTATGTGGAACTTTTCATTTTCGAGAGTCGAATAGCTTAAGTTTGATCAGAAATTGCACATAGATCTTCAAACTTCTTAAAATGAAATTTATATATTTGTAAACTATGTAAGAATAAATGTAATTCACGATAATTCACAATTCAAAATACTTAAAAGATATATGAAAAATTCACAGTGAATCATAGATTTGTTTCAATCTCGAAATTCAAACGGTGTCACATAGATTGGGACGGAGCGAGTATCACTTATTAGATAAAAATATAAAAGGTAATGAAAAATACTAATATAATTTATTTAAAATCAAACTCTTTGTACTATGAAAAAATAAGACCATCATGTGCGCATATATTCTGTAAAGTATAATTACTTTTCATTTCATATCTTAACAAAATTTATAGGTCAGACACACGATATTACTGAGCCCTCATTTATTTGCACTTAATGAAAATCTTATGCTAAATTAGTCATATTTCTAATCATACGGGTTTGTTTGGTATGAAGGAAAATATTTTCTAAAATTATTTTCCAATTTTCTCATGTTTGGTTGGCTTAAATGTTATAAAAATGTTTTTCAAATCAATTCATTTTTCTCATATTTAAGAAAATGACTTACCTCAGAAAAAATATGAAAACATTTCCAAAATTCTTTTTAAATCTCACACTTCAACTTTCACTCCTAACTCAAATCGCGGGTACCAATATGCTAATCAAATTTTGACTCCCGATTCTCAATTTGGGACTAGACTCTCGGGCTTGATTTGAGATCCAAATTAGATCAGGGAAGAATATGAATTTAGGGTCAGGTTTCTAGTTAAGTATTCCTGTCGAATCTTGAGTCAGGTGTCGGGTGGTATTCTAAGTTGGGTGTCACGCCCCAGCTACCCCGAGACGGAAACATGGACCAAAGACCACAAGTGATCTCAGCTAAGCCTATTGGCATGATCATGAACATACTAAAGATATACTGAATAATAGACTGATGCGGAAGCTATAGTCATAAATAAAATGAAAAGATGGGAATACCCATATATTATAACTGAGATTTAGATTACTGATGAGTTTAATACATGGAAGATATTAACTCAACTCTAATATAAATCTAACTATCTCTAAAATAGCCCTAACTTTACTGGGACATGCTCCAGCTAAGTGTAGCAAAACTGAAACTAAAGGACTAAAAATACTGAAAGGAAACTCAGGATTGTTATCCTCGGAGAATGAGAACTCACCACGATTCTGCTAAATTAAAGAGTGGGAACCGATCTAAGCGTGATATCGATGCTGAGAACCTTCACCTACATCATGAGAAGATGTAGTGCACATTATGGTGTCGCAGTCTATAATTATATGTATATTTAATTTATTATCATCATCATATCATCATATATTTCTATTATATAGAAGAGTGAAGTGGTAGGACGACCAAGGGTAAAAATGTAATTTCATTCTAACAAAAATGTATTAAGAAAGATAGTAAATAATTCTAGAAACATCTTTTTATAGATGAAGTGAATAATGATCAAGGGTAAAAATGTAATTTTACGCTAACAAAAATCTATCAAGAATAATAACAAGAAATCGAATAGTTCTAGAAACATCTTTAGTTATTTATTACAATTAATTTATATTGTTTTTACTTCACTTTTTTGTGTGAGTCATTGTAATATCTATTCATTACTCTATTTTACTATTACTTTAATTTAACTCTTAATATTTTTCTATTCATTATGCTTATCAAAAATGCCTACTTCAATATAAAAATATATTATGAATTAATTATTTTCACCTTTATTTTTACTCTAATGAATACTTGAAAATAAAAATGTGTGATAAAATTAATAATATATGTTAGATTGAAATAAAGAAAAAGATGTTAAAAATAATTTTACAAATAAAATAAATAGGATAATATATTTTTATTTAAGACGACCACGAATAAAAATATAATTTCATTCTAACAAAAAATTATTAAGAAAAATAGCAAGAACAATGAACAATTCTAGAAATATCTTTCTATGAATCGAATGATGATCAAAGGTAAAAATATAACTCCATGCGAACAAAAATCTATCAAGAATGATAACAAGAAAACTAAATAGTTTTAGAAATATTTTTATTTATTATGATTACCATTATCTGATTTTATTATTACTTTATTTTTTTAAATGACTTATTGTGATATTTACTCATTACTCTCTTTTATTATTACTTTAATTTAATTATTGATATTTTTTCTATTCATTATACTTACTACAAATGCCAATTTTAATATAAAAATTCATTATTTAAAAAATATGGTTAATTACATTTAATTTAATTTTTGCTCTAATCAATATACCTAAAAAGAAATAATTAAATGTAATAATATATATTAGATTGAAATTAAAGAATAAAAAAATTATATGTGATATTAAAAAAATAATATTTTAAAAAGTGTCAAAAATTAACTTTACAAATAAAATGAATAGGATGATATATTTGCATTTAAAGTAAACTAAAAATGTTTACTAGATTATAAATGAGCAGTTCTTCATTAAAATTTATAATTAAATTTTTACTTTTATTTGATTTCATACATATTAACCTGAAGAGTGAACTAACGTAAGTTTGATTTAAAATTAAAGTTGACGGATCAAAATTTGATATTTTTCTATTATATAAAAATATGAAGTTGAGGACAATCAAGGATAATATGGTCATTTCATATATATTTCATTTTAAAATTCTATAAAATCTATTTTTAAATTTGTCAAAATATTTTTTCAAGTGCCTAAATTTTCTACATAAGTTACATGATTATTCTAGAAACGATAAATTATAATATTTTTCAAGTAAATAGACACTAACACATTCTTCATTTCATGCACTCCTCAATTCTCTCCCCTCTCATGTCATATACTAATAAATTTGTCACCCTTTATTTGTAATTTGCATCCTAAATAATACATGTTTCGGAATAGATCTCTTATTAGGAAGATCAATAATGCAATTTTTTTTCAACATTAAGAACTTCATTTTTAATTAATTCCCTACATGATGACCCTACTTTTGTAAAACAATTATAAGACAAAGTAAAATTCACTATTTCTTAGTGTGAACACGTCATTTTTAGACTTGTCCATATAACAAATTTTGAACAAAATTCAATTGATCCACATTTTCCAAACATTTTTATGAATATGATATGGACCAGTTAACATGTTAAATCCAATATCAATCACAATTGCAATTCTCAAAAGGCCTAAGTGATAAGAAATGGATCCAGTGAGCAAGCTCTTGAAGAATAAAATTTTCAAAAAATTCAGAGCATGTTATGACAATTCCTTTTGTTCTCTTTAGACTTTAAAACTTCAGGGCGTTGCTTTTCTTTTTGGATTGTAAAATTAATTTTTGAAGTATCTAATTTATTTGATTTCTGTTTTATGTATAATCCCAAAACATATATGTCATTATCTAATTACTTGAGAAACATATATTTGTTATTATTATTATTATTATGTTATCATCATTTAAAATCATTTTAAGCAAGCTATATAAATTATTATTTTAACTATCTTATGTTAAATTACTGCAATATATATGATATTAACTTTTGTAAATATTTTTAAATTCTCATTATTTGAGATAAAACATTCATCCATCAAGTATATAAATTAGTTTTAAAAAAAGTTCTTTCCTTACTATACTAAATTATTCTCCTAATTTTAATGAATATAAAAGCAAAATGTAAAGTCATAATTTTTTTAAATCCTTTTATCATTTTGTAAAGAATGAGATGATTCATTCTAATTTTTATCAAGTAGGTCATTGTTTTAGTTTGTTAAACACCTATAAAACAAATTTATAAGCGGACTCAAAATTAATCTACAGATGGATCAGTACGAAAATTTTTAATATATTGCGACTCATAGGTTTAATCTATTTTCATGAATGATTTTCAAATAAAATAGAAAAAGAATATCATTAAATTAGTTATTTAATTCGAATATATATATTTGACATGATGTTAAAACAATCACGGGAACATCTGATATTTTATTATTATTACTTATCATATTTATTTGAAAATGTACAAAAAATAATTTTTATATTTGAATTTTTGAGAAAGAATTAAATTTTTGATGTATCCTTAGACATGAAGTTTTTCCTGGGAATGGAGATATCTCAACCTTGTGAAGATTATTCTTATCCCAAAAGAGGTATGCGTTGACTCTGTTAAAAAGGTTCAAGCTTGACAAGTGCAAAGTTCTTGCAACTCCACTTGTTGTGAATGGAAATTAACGAAGGATGATGGTGAAGAGAGGAATCCAAAAGTTTATAGAAGTCTAATTGGAAGTTTATTGTAGCTACAACTTCTAGGCCAGACATAATGTTCGATGTCAGTTTTTTAATCTTGATATATGCAAATTCCCAACACTAAGCATTTTGGAGCCGCTAAAAAGGTGTTAAGGTACATTAGAGGGACGATTAATTATGGAATGTGGAAAAGAAATGTGGAGAATGGATCTCTTATTGGATATTCATATAGTTATTGGGGTTGGTGTTTGGATTATTACAAAAGAACTTCTAGTTATTGATTTTCATTTCATTCACACATTTTTTCTTGGAGCACAAAGAAGCAAGATATTGTAGCACAATCTTTGGTAGAAGCCGAGTATGTGGCTGCTGCGTCTGCTACAAATTAAGCAATTTGGTTAAGAAAGATCTTGTTGGAATTGAATTTGTTGCCAAAAGAATCAATAGTGATCTATGTGGACAATAAATCAGCCATTGCGATGGCTGAAAATCCGGGGCAGCATGGAAGAACAAAGCATATCAACATAAGGTTTCATTCTTTAAGAGATGCCGATAAGAATGGTGAAGTTAAGTTGGTGCATTGCATCAGTGAAGATCACCAGGCTGATATTCTGACCAAGGCTTTTTCCACTAAGAAGTTTGAGTTTCAAAGGTTGTTGCAGGGAGCTTCAATGAAAAATCTTAAGGAGGAGTGTTAGAAAATTAAGATTTGTCTAGAAGCTCCTAGATTTGAGATATTTTGTATCAGATATGTTAGAAGAGTATGATTTGTCTAAAAAATCCTAGGTTGAAGAAATTTTGTATTAGATATGTTAGAAAAAACAGAATTGTCTAGAAAATCCTAGGTTGGAGATATTTTGTAGTAGATATACATTCACCCCCAGGTTGGGAATTCGTTATACTTAGTCTTGATTTAAAATGAGTGGTGGTTAGTGAGCCACATAGGTACATAGTTTGGTGTGAGATGTTTGCTTATTATGTGGTTGTAATTCTCATACTTTATCTATAAATACACCATAAGTAAAGAAACATCTAGTGAAAAAAATTGAATTCAAGAAAACTTAAGCTTTCTTCTACACTTTTAGATTTTTTGTAGCAATTTACAGCTGTTATTTCCTATTGTTTACACCTTGTAGACCTGAAGTTCTTCTTCCTTTTTTTGTAACACTAGGCATTATCTAAGAAGTTATACCAACAAAGTATACAGAAGCCTACCTTAAAAGACTATCGCGAGTGCTCCGAATCCACCACACACGAGCTATCCATTTTCAAAAGGCTGCCAAACCTCCAAGCTATCAAATTATCAATCACAATGTCAATACAAATATTTAGACACTAAAATCAAAATAATTGGAAACAGACCCACAATCAAGTCAAAATGGGAATATAGGACTCGCAACGTGATTCCCAAATAGACTTTGTCAAAAGGTCCTAAATCCCTTACCGAGCTTGTGCTCCAAAATGGGGCTCAATTCCATGTCAGGAACAACTCAAAAAACGACATGCAAATACAACATCAATGGGGAAAAAACAAAAGAGATATGACAACCCCTGCAAGCGGAATATACCTCAAACGGAGAGCTCCAACACTTCTGAGACATTCCAATGTGTATCCACGATAGCACGGACCCCTAACATTTTTGAATTGCCTCAATCGTAGTCCCCAAGATCAAGAAATCTCATGTTGAAGTTGACTGAAGCTGAAATTTTGCTATTTCAATAGCAGAGGTTCTAATTGCTAAAAGCCATTTTTGGTCGCTAAAGGCCTAAATTATAGTTGCTAAAAGCCTACACCAATTATCCACATATCTCAAACAATTTTGGGCAAGAACTGTACGAAATCTTTTGAAAAAAGAATTAAAAGTTACTAATCTTTTCAGTAATCTGACAACTTACTATATATGGAAGATGATGAAAAGAAGGAATTGATTTAGTTAAGCCCTAAAAAATTTTAAGTTGGGGAGAAGGAATTCAACCCTCTAAAAAGTAGGGGTAAAAGTCGAGGGAATTTTGCCGCCTGGTTGAGAAATTTTTTAGACTAATTTTAAAATTAATCCATATTGTGTCGAAAAAATCTAAGAAAATTGTGTCTAATATTGTCTTTTTTAAATCTTTTCACTAGATTTCTATTTTTGTTCCTTTTTTGCCATTTGAATTTTTATAAAGATAGAATAACTTAATAATACCGCATAATTAAACTTAATTGTGATAATATAAAGCATTAGTTTATGAACACGTGCTATGCACGTGTATCCCATGCATTGATACACATTTTTTAAAGTAATATAAGCGACACTAATATTGGTATATAATAAGTTACACAAAATTTCATTTGAAACATGCAAGCTCAGACATAATTGTAAATACAATTTGAGTTTGTCAAATAACAAAACTAAATTTAGCTAGACAATTAAGATTGATGTGTACATACACCACAAGCCAATAAAAATGTGCTGTATAATTTTGGTCCATGCATTCGCATAGCATATTTATTTCATATATTTGATACATTAATCGATAATAGCATTAAATATAAATATTTATTGTGTGATTCAATCCCTAATGAATGTCACTGTTTAAAAGAGAAATAGAAATAGAAAATTGCAAACCACAACAAAACATATTTGAATAAAAAAATCAAAATATTTAAATATGTCAATACTCATGCATCTTGATTGAAGCTATGCAACGTCATAACAATTTAAAGGCTCGTTGGTTTCTCGAACAAAAAAAGGTTCAACCTTTACTCGCATAATTTTTCTACTTCAAAGGCATCAAATTTGTAACACTTTTTCTTTTAGCCAAAAGGTTTCCAAAATAGTTATATAAATTTTTTTTGGCAAAATAAATTAAGTGATCAACTTTAGTTAAGAGTGGTGCTACAAAGAACCAAAAAGAACTTGCTTTTATCTTCTTTATAGTGCAAATTTTGCACATCTCGGGATGCTAAATTCTCAGGCTCGTTGCACTGCAAAAATTAGTGCATCCAAAAGAATAAGAAAAAACTTTATACTCAACCAAACTGTCAAATCAAAGAAGTCAATGTAAATTAAAAGTAGCTCTGAAATAGAATATTGTGTTATTTAATTAGTAAAATCATGTTATGGCCAAACAAACTCGGCAATATTTATAAAATTGAAATATAAAATAGCTACAATAATTAATTAAAACTTCAAGTATAATATGGATCATCTCTATGAACTGAGTGATCAGGGAAACAAAGAAAAAGAGCATAAAAGATTCATATATTCTTACCATGAAATTTGATCAATAAATAATTTAGCAATAAACTTATTGCAATTGTCATAACATTTCTACCGTATGAGCTTGGAAAAAAATAACATTTATTCAAGAAACGATATAGAATTGTCTAGAAAGGGAAATATTAATATAGCAAGCACTCTTAAATTTAAGAAGTAATTAGTAAGCCAAACATAAATAAACACTACAAGAAGTAGGAAACTTACCTCTTTCAATTTTCCGTTGGTCCTTTTACATGTTAAAATTGTGTAGTCTTGGAGGAGTAGTTCATTCAATTTTGGAAGAGAACATGTTCCTTTTTACCAGTGACAACATACGATATAAAGGGGGTGTATAAATTTAAATAGAATGTAGAGGGGTGTAATTAATTTTCAAACTGATATTATAGATTGAGAGATTACAGTTATTGAAGTTATTTTAATAAGAAGAAACTTTTGGGTTTTCAAAATTATGAATGTAAGCTTCTAGACTATGTATTTTTTTTACTTAAAAAAACCGCCTTTTAATTGGATATAGCATATAAATTATGTTGAATTTGTTGCAAGTCTTTTCAAATTCTCCAATGGTTTGGAGCAGTAAAACTTCTTTCTCCAAATTTCATATTTTAATCTTAATTTGAATGCACAATTACATCTTTATCCAAAAAAATGTTGGAGTAAATTTTGATTGAAGGATTAAAGTGTCATTTAGCTTTATATGGATACTTTCGTAATTTAACTTAATAACTTGGAGGCTTCCCACATATAGTAATATATATATATATATATATATATATATATATATATATATATATATATATGATATGATGATGATAATTAAACTAAATATACATATAGTTATAGATGATAAATATTTTAAAATTATATATTATAATTAGGAATTAATCTAAGGAATTTAAAAAGTCATGCACATTTTTATTAAAATGATACACTTTAACATTTAAATTAAATAATTAAATGCTTTTATAACATTTTAATTTATAGTAGGGGTAAAATTGCAATTCAACTTTTAACTTTTTTTGTTTCCTCTTATAATAATACTAGGCATTATGTAAGAAGTTATACCAACAAACTATACAGAAGCCTACCTTAAAGTCGCTCACGAGTGCTCCGAATCCACCACACACGAGCTATCCATTTCAAAAAGTCTCCGAACTGCCAAGCTATCAAATTATCAATTGCAAACAATGTTGGGCACGACCTGTATGCATTTTGTTTTAAAAAATAATTGAACATTACTAATATTTCCAGTGATCCGACAACTTATCCTATATGGAAGATGATGAAAAGAAGGAATTGGTTAAGTTAAGCCCTAAAATTTTGTAAGTTGGGAGAAGGAATTTAGCCCTCTAAAAATTAAGGGAAAAAGTCGAGGGAATTTCGCCGCTTTGTTCTGAAATTTTTTAGACTAATTTTCAAATTACTCCATACTGGGTCGTAGAAGATGGTATCTGATATTGTCTTTTTTAAATCTTTTCACTAGATTTCTATTTTTTTTCTTCCCTTTTTTGCCATTTAAATTTTTATAAAGATAGAATAACTTAATAATACCGCATACTTAAACTTAATTGTGATAATATAAAGCGCTAGTTTTTGAACACGTGTTATGCACGTGTATTCCATGCATCGATACACATTTTTTAAAGTAATATCAGCAACACTTATATTCGTATATAATAAGTTACACAAAATTTCATTTAAAACATACAAGCTTAGACATGATTGTAAATACAATTTGAGTTTGTCAAATAACAAAGCTAAATTTAGCTAGACAATTAAGCTTGGTGTGTACATATACCACAAGCCAATAAAATGTGATGCATAATTTTGGTCCATGCATTCGCATAGTATATTTATTTCATATATTTGATATTTTAATATATAATAGCAATAAATATAAATTTTCTTATTGTGGGATTCAATCCCTAATGAATATCACCGTTTAAAAGAGAAATAGAAAATTGCAAACCACAACAAAAGACATTTGAATAGAAAAATCAAATTACTTAAATATGTCAATACTCATGCATCTATGTCAATACTCATGCATCTTGATTTAAGCTATGCAACTGTAACATCTCGTAACTTGAAACATCTAAGAATAAGCTAAAAAACCAAGAATAATCATTTTTGGAATTAAATTTTTGATGTATCCTTAAATTTTGTCAAGCTTGAACCTTTTTAACAGAGTCAATGGATACCTCTTTTGGGATAAGAATAATCTTCACAAGATTGAGATATCTCCATTCCCAGGAAAAACTTCATGTCTAAGGATACATCAAAAATTTAATTCTTTAACTCGTGGTGTCAATTTTTCCAAAGTTCATATTCTTGGATTGTTTCCTTGGAGCTGGTCTTTGTGCAAACTTGTTGTTCACATGATGGGGGTCCTATGGATTAGCATGTTAAGCTTCAAAAGGTTGTGTTTCAGCTGGATTTGTTCATCTTTGAGATCAAAATGTAGACTTTGGGCCTTGCCTTGGACTGAGTTCCTTGTTTTGACGATTACTGTTATTTGATGTTCTTGTGGAGCTTGTGCTGTAGTTGTTAGATTCTTAGGACGACTAAAGACCGAAAAATGCTCTTGATCATTATAAGGTGCTAGATGTGGAGCATAAGGTTCGTTTTTTGATTTGGGAGTTGGGTTGCATCTGTCATGGTCCTGTGGTTGCTCTATTCTATGGTTTTGGTGTAGTTCTTGTCTACTCATATGATTCTGGTGCATTCAGGCAAGTTCCGTTCAGTTTGGTGAGGGTTGGAGCCCAAAATTGATTTGGAGGAGTTTTTTGAGTTTTGAAGTAAATTTGAGGATTTTCCTCTTAACCTAAGTTATGTGATGGTATTGTTTGATTCGAGAGGGCGTCTGAGGGTTTGGCGGGGCATGCAGACTCAATATTCTCGTTTTTTTGTGTCTTTAGGCTATGTCTTTTTTCTTAATCTATGAGGCACAAAACAGTAAAATTGACCGATCCAAGAAATAGAATCTGGAACAAAATGAATATGCTAAGCCGGAAAAATAAATATGAGAATAATAGCTAAGAGAACTATATTCAGAAAGAGAGAGAAGAGTTAATTTTATTAAGCATGATTTTGGATTCTCATACAACTTATACGTATGTAATGACTAAAAAGTAATCAACTAACAATTATTACAACTAACTTCACTATAACAACTAACTCCTAACAAACCAACATATTCTTAACCACTTTTGCCACCTCAACTAATAAATTACTTAGCTAATTTAATTTCCATTTACTTGCAACAATCCCCCTGACGCGAGTACCCTTGATCTCTAGGTTTAAAAGAAGGAATCTTGTGTTACAACTCAGAGAGGAAGCTCCCATGGAGCTTGATCTTCAAGGATACCTGTCCATTTGACTAAGACCTATCTAACAATCTTGTTTACCTTCTTCACTAATGTTTTTTTCAACACAGTCTCAAGAGAATGAAAATAAGGAATGGATAAGTTAAACACTAGAGGATGTGTAATAACCAATGGTAACTCATGACACCTCTTAAGTTGAGACACATATAATGTATAACATATAGACCGAAGCACCAATCTCAACATCAATAGGGTAAGGCCCAAAATACTTTGTTTCAAGCTTATTAAAGGCCTTAATAGATACAAAAACTAGTTTGTAAGGCTATAATTCTACCTATACCCATTTTCCAATAGTGAAGGCCTTGTATGATCTATGTTTATTTGCTAGATCCCTCACTCTTTGTTATGCCCTCTCTATATGAAACTTAATCAACTCCGTGATAGCCTCTCTAGCAGCCAAGGACCTACCCACCATGTCAACGGAGAACTCACCAACCAAATACGAAACGGCTAAGAGTTGTTTTTGACCATAGAGAACCTCGTAAAGAGTACCCTTAATGGTAGTGTTATAAGTAGTGTTATACGCAGACCCCTCCTTAGGACAATCAAATAAAAAACACCGAAAATAAGTCCACAATATTCTATTAAACACCTCTGTTTGACCATCAATTAGGGGATGGTAAGCAGTATATTTTTTAAGTTGGACCCCTTGTAGAGTAAATAATTTCTACCAAAATAACTAATGAAAACAGGATCTCTATCACTTGTCATAGTTACTACCATGCAACTTAAACACATTGTAAGCTTTGAGTATTAGCCTGAGAAAGGTAAAGTTGTTGTAGGCTTATGAAGTGACAAAACTTTCTAAGTCCATCTACTACCACCAGAACAACTTCATATCCGTTCAATAAAAAATCAAGGCATATATTTGTCCAAACACCCTCAAGGGCATGTAATGATTATAATGAACTATGTGAAGCTGCAACATCGCTCTAACAAACATCACATCTGCTAATGAATTCCCTAATGTCTTGAATAAGGCCCTTCCAATGAAATAGTGATGTATTCTCCTAATAGTGGCATTCATTCGTGAGTGTCACCTTGAGGTAAATATGTCATAACTCTAAAATAGTTTTTCTCAAGGCAATATCATTTCCAACCACAAGTTCGCCTTTCCATCTCAATTGCTCACTACACCAAGTATAAGACTTGAAATGCTTCACCTACAACATGGAATCATCTTGGAAATTATCTCCTTTAAATCAGGATCATACACCCAAGTTTTCTTAATCTGCATGAACAAAGCAATATTTGTAATAAGGAAGCCAATAACTCAACATTGTTAGGATTTGAAACTTCTAGAGAAAAAGATAAGGTTCAACAGATCTGCATGAACAAAGCAATATTTGTAATAAGGAAGCCAATAACTCAACATTGTTAGGACTTGAAACTTCTGGAGAAAAAGATAAGGTCCAACCACTATTGACTTTCTTACAAAACATATTCCATAAAACAAAGACTTTCTTTCCTTTACATACTTAACATAATATTTTTTTTAAAAATAATTAAACAAAAATCATCTAGAAATGTCTCATTTTCTAACAAACATTGGGTTTCCTAGATAATGCATCAACAACCTTGTTTTCAGTAACCTTTTTGTACTTAACAGAGAAGTCAAAAACCATTAACTTTGAGATTCCAGTAATCTAGAAATCTGTATGGATGTTCTATTCTAACCAATTTTTCGATACCTTCTTATATGTATGGACTACAAAATGTCTACCCAACAAATAATGATACCACTTTGTCACATAAAAAATAAGTGCTAATTATTCTCTCATACACAGACATAGCCGGATGTTTTGGAGCCATGGACCTGTTTACATAAGTGATAGAATAGTCATTTGTATCTGTTTAGATAAAGAAAGGTTAGTAGTAGTCTTGCATTGCTAGCACATGAGCTGATACTGGGGCTTGCTTCAAGGTGTTGAATGTTGCAGTAAACTCATAATTCCATACAAAGCCTTTCTTTTTTAGCAAGTCATGCAATGGTCTACAAATGAAATCAAAACCCTATGTCAATCCTAGAAACCCTCTGAGTTATTTGATACTGATAAGCATAGGCCAATCCTTATCAACCAAGATTATCTTTGGATCACTTGAAACACCTTCCAACACTATAAAAATGTCCCAAATACTATACCTTAGCTACACGAAATGCACATTTCGACATTTTAGCACACCATTGGAATGGTTTCATTAAAGTGAGTATCTTTCACATGACCAAGATGAGCAACCATATTCCTATCATAAAATCAGCATGTCATCAAAGAATATCAAAATTGACTTCCTTAAAAGAGGTTTGAACACAACATTCATGAGAACTTGGAAGGATGATGGAGCATTGGTCAATTCAAAAGGCATGACTAAAAATTTGTAGTTGCCTTGATGAGTTTTAAATGCAGTCTGATGAGAATCACCTTCAGCTATTCTCAATCGGTAGTATCTTTCTCTCAAGTCAAGTTTGGATAACACTTGAGCAGCCCCACCCACCCACCCCAATTCATCTAAGACATCCTCTATTATAGGAATTGAAACTTTATCTTTAATGATTATTTGAGTAAGGTCTCTATAACCAATACAAATCCTTCAAGTCCCATGCCCTTTTCCACTATGTTGTATCACACCTTCATCCAACATTTGTACTAATTTCTCAATAATGATTTTTTTTAACTCCATGATATTTTTAGATTCTCTTACTAACAAGATTAAATGGTTTCTTTAAGAGGAGTTATGTAATCAAATGGTTATGTAGTGGCAGTGAAGTAGGCATTTCAAAAGTTACAACAATATTGCTTTGTAGTCTAGACAAGGGACTTGCAATCTCAGTACCTTTAGTAGCTTGTACATCATTGGATTGTCCTTAAGCTGAGTGTCAGCACCTCTTAGGACATGTTTCTTCCCCTGGTACACAAATTCAACAGATTTGTTTTTTAAATCAAACAAGATTCTGCCTATGGTCCTCAACCACTGCACTAATACAATGTCCACATTTCCTAGAGGCATAAGTAGGAAATGTGAAGAAAAAATTGTTCCATGTACCCTTCTTCCATCAGCAACACTTATAGATTGTTCAATGGTAGTAATATATTTACAGCTTATGGTGTTAGATACTTCTGAATGCCATCTAAAAATGAATCAGAAGATGGCACATCTATAATATATGGTTTCTAAGATTTTGATGCAAATCAGAACTTTGTGGTGGGCAGGATGCACCAAAGTCAGACATATACTGCTCATGTCATTCATTTGAGTACAAAGGTTACCTTTGTAGACATGCTATTGTGGTTCTTCAAATGTCTGGTGTTTTTGATATTCCTTATAAGTATATTTTGTCATGCTGGACCAATACTGCCACAATCAGGCATTCCATCAGCGAAAGGCTGTATGAAGCGTATGCTAAGGTCTGTCGTTATAATGATTTGTGTGACCGAGCAATAATATTGGATGAAGAGGGAGCATTGATTCAGAAGAGCAACAACATTGCTGTTGGTACCATTAAAGAAGTGTTAAAACAATGCTTAAGGAAATAGTCTTGCAGCTAATCTTAAATTAGATAGTAGTGCAACCCTTGCTATCGAAGTTGATGATGTCGATGTTGATGATGATGTATGTCAATATAGAGTGTTTCCTTGACATACATCATCAACTTGGATAGCAAGGGTTGCACTACTACCTGATTCAAGATTAGCGCCAGAGTGTTTCCTTGACATTGTTTTAACTTGTAAAGCTTCAGTAATTGTACCAACAGTAATGTTGTAGCTTTCATGAGTCAAGGATCCTTCTTCACCAAATATTATTGCTCGTTGACAAAAATCCTTATAACGATAGACCTTATCTTGCATGTCATCCAGTCCTTCGCTGATGGAATGCCTAATTGTGGCAACATCTGTTCAGCGTTGCAATATAGAGTTGGAAGGAATCTGAAGACACCAAACATTTGAAGAACCACAATAGCATGTCTACAAAGGTAACCTTTGTACTCAAATGAATGGCATGAGCAGTATATGTCCGAATTTGGTGCATCCCTCTACACCACAAAGTCCTGATTTGCATCAAAATCTTTGACAACATATGTTATAGATGTGCCGTCTTCTAATTCTTTTTATAGATGGCATGCAGAGGCTTCTAAAAATGTAAAAGACCTTAGTGTATTGGCTCTTGGTGGACATTCACATAACAGTTACCAGAATGCTAATATTTGAGATTGCATCAAAACGACATTACAGTCATGCACCATGTCGGAGCTTGTACCAACAGAACCTCACCTCCTACATTAGCAAAATCTAGATCTGTTTATTTGTTATAGATATTTTGCCACCCCGAATAACAACTTCTGATTTACTAGTTTTCAACCCATGAAATCGAATAAAAATCAACTTTTAGTGCCTCAATAATATATGCAGTTTACCACACAAGTAAACATTTGCTAATAAACCAAGCACTTGCTACAGTGAAACTCCCTATTTTAGTTCATGACTAGGATCCAACAACTTTACGAACCACATGAAGTATTAAGCTACTAAACTCACTGGTCAATCTCTTGCTCTTATTTAATTCACAAATTAGATCTGCTTATAACTACTCACTGGACATGTAGGGAAAACGATTAAAATTGATCTTAATCATTTCTAGACTTATGGTCTATGATCCTACTATTGTAATTCATATCAACTAAAGCAAGCTTCAGAGTTAAGGTATAGGACTATTACCTTTTATTAGATATCTAGGAAAATACACGACACCTTCTGCCAAGTAAGCGTGAAAGCTAGCATCGAATACAGGTGATTATAGATATATAAAAGAGTGATAAAAAAGTGAAGTAGTATATTGCAGGCCCCTAAGCTTGAAGAGGTGGAGATCTCCCTGAGGCCGTGATAGATGCTTGCCAGGACCGGAACCACCAAAGAAACTCTCTCCATAAGTCATCGAATTTGATACTTTGAAGGCACTAGCATGAACACAATCAGCAGCTTGTTGTTGGGAAGCAAAAATTTGCAGAGCCAACATTCAAGGAAAGCCGCCAATTAAGTCTCATCTTTGACTGATTCTTCCATGCCTAACTCGACGAAAGGGGTATTTTTCCTCTTTAGTTTGTGGTAAGAAGAACTCATGTCAAATGTTCCGTGAATGATCTGATGCATCCTCAGCTTTTTCTGGTTCTTAGATGTCTCTAGGGAAGGCTCAAATTTTCTTGGCCCTCGAAACCAGAGCTTTGTCCCATCACAAAAGTGAACTTCATCAATGACACCTTTTATAAGTCGGTAAAACGGCAAAACAAGTAAGAGCAGCTTCCAGGGAAAAATGACTTCCCTTGGTCATTTGCATGAGTCAACTCCTTAGGCCGAAAGTATAACTTCATCATAAAAGGACCCATGAATAGGAAGGCCTCCAATGGTAGATTAAAATATTATAAATATTTAGTTAATTACATGTTTAAATATTAGTGATGATCAATTATTACATTGAGTAAATGGAGAGTTCATGTGTTCAAAGGAAGGATTGGTTACTCTTCTAGATTTTAATGGAGGTTCATTGCATATATTTAATATTCTTAAGGTTGTTCTCTTTGATCTATTTTGACACTTTGAAACCTTCAAATAGTATTTAATTTAAGACCTAAAGATGTATTTTGGAATTCCACTATTTTTATCTATATAAGTTCATCTTTTTTTTCATGAAACTTACATCCAAAATTATCGTTTTCATTTTAAAGTTAAAGTAGTAAAGCCATCAACATATTAACTATATGATATATCTACCTTAATCTGATTATACATCACTTTACGAAAATAAAATAATTTTTCTATTTGATTCATGCTTTAGTTTGACTCAATGGAGAAGACTTTTAAATTTTGATTGGATATGAGTGAAGGTGTCGACAAAAACATGGAAAATTATGCACCAATTTTGTATTTCTATTTTCATTTATATACTGTTATGATTAAAGTCTTAAGAAGGCTGCGTATGTTATTTTTTTCTTCTATTTTTTTTTTTTTTTGATATTTCTCTATTAGTCTTCTTTAATTTAATTTTCTATAAATTATTATCATAAAATTTATTTAAGATTGTTGCATTTTAGTACTCATTACACACATATTTTCATTGAATTTTAATCGTCCTAATGAATTTATAACATATTGCATGAGACACACGCGTGTTGCACGTGTATACTAATTAATAGGTTGGGGCGATTAAAATTCAATGAAATTATGCGAGTAATGTGTACTAAAATGCAACAATCTCAAATAAATATTATGATAATAATTTATAGAAAATTAAATTAAAGAAGACTAATCGAGATATATAAAAAAAAATATATATCTATATATAAGAAAAAATAACATTCGCAGCCTTGTTAAGACTTTAGTCATAACATATATAAATGAAAAAAGAAACACAAAATCGTACATATTTTTCCAAATTTTTGTCGATACCTTCTCTCATATCTAATCAAAATTCAAAAGTCTTCTCCATTGAGTCAAATCAAAGAGAAAAATCACTTTATTTTCGTAAAGTGATATATATAATCAGACTATGGTAGATACATCATATACTTAAGATGTTGATGGCTTCACTACTTTAACTATAAAATGAAAAGGATAATTTTGGATTTGAGTTTCATCAAACAATTTAGATGAATTTATATTGATAAAAATAGTGGAATACCAGAAGACATCTTGAAGTCTTAAATTGAATACTATTTGAAGGTTTTAAAGGGCCAAAATAGATAAAAGAGAACAACTTTATGAATATTAAATATATGCAATGAACCTCCATTAAAATCTGGAAGAGTAAACAATCCTCCTTTGAACACATGAACTCTCAATTTACTCAATGTGATAATTGATTATCACTAATATTTAAACATGTAACTAACTAAATATTTATAATATTTCAATCTAGTGTAGGGGCAACATGGTATTTCAACTTTTAATTTTTTTTGTTTCCACTTTTAGTAATATATGANTCTTCTATGAAAGTAGAGACCGTGTTGGTGGATGGACGCAATTCTCGCAATAGTCTTGGAGAACATTCTCGTTATGGTCATATGTGTAATGAACTCAATTTGAATATAACAATAACCAACTTCTGGACTATTATAATAAGACTAGAGTTCAATTACAAATCCAGAAACTGAATGGAACAACTCAATTACCAGAAGCCCAAACAGAAATATAGAAATATTGAACGTAAGAACTAGGGATTGATAGATTATAGAAAGGAGATGAGAAGATTAAAATCATAGAACAGAGATGAGAGGAATCAGACTCTTTAACTCAACAATTTGCTTAAGCCTATTTTCCCTGGAATGTGCTATTTATTAACTTGGATCCCACACGTAACCCCTTAATATTATATTGGGCTGTTTTGGTATAACTGACCTCGGCCCATGCATAACAATACCCCGACTCCGAAAGAACCTTGTCCTCAAGGTTTGAGTAAGCATGAGCATCCACTAGTACAGTTAGATTGGTAAGCAACAATGAAGCAACTTGATTGGCAGAATGGAGTATTATAGACATGGTTGCATCAGTCTTGTTTAGCCGCTGATTAACATGACAAAGATGTGTACTAATGTGAGATGTATCCCAAAAGAGCAATACACCTAATGATATCACCCAAAATTGCCGAAGGAGTAATACACATAGTGATATCACCCAAACTTGTCGAAGCACTAATGGCAGCCACATTAAGGATTATTATCATATTTTCTAGCAGCACTTCACTCAAATTGCTAATAGGAGCAGCAATGCCTTTCTCATTACATTCTTCCTTAGAATTAATCCATTTTCTATCAAATAAAATATTCCCATAAGTGACCAAAATGTAGGTAGTAGTATCAGATAACGGGATGCTGAGAATTTAATCAAAGTTGCTACTAGGATCAAAAGGAGGTCCAAGAGCACTTGAAATATGATAAAGATGATCTTCGCAACATGCCCACACTCATCGAATCAAGAATTATTCACCTCGGAGTACTGAGCAACAGTTGTAAAAGCTATCCTTCCACCAACTCTATCCACTAGAACTGATAACAACCAATTACAACCATGTTCTTTCTTATTTACAATAAAACTCTTCTGGATTATAAATTTCCACGCAATCACACATTTGTTCAAGAGGATAACAAAAGCTAACGCATTTCCTAAGACATGACGTAATCTATGGCGTGCAGTCGACTCTACTTTCTCAATAACTTCATAAAGTGTGTAACCAGCAGATTGTAGAACCTTCACCTTATATACACTCCTTAATAATTTTACCTCCCACACATGTACCATGCCAAAAATAGCAGTCGTATAGCGAAGATGCAAGGCTGATGCTTGCTGGAAGTTGGACAAGAAAACATCATGTGTAATTGCATAATATTCAGCGAAGACTAGTGAATATCCAATTAAAGGACATGTTAATGCATTGCAGTTGTTGACAACAGAGAACCCCTTGAACCAGTAGGATTTTCCCTTAGTTGTTCGGGATCCCACACTCTACTCATACGATTTGAATACGCAAATAATAGATGTGTCAGTACATCCCAAAAGTAGTAGTTCCTCCACTTTCTCTATATAACATGTAAGAGCCACGCACCCAAAACCTATTCCCCCATCCCATACACAAAGATCCACTGTAGTTACCAGAACGGTTACAATAAGCATAAGAAAATTAGCAACAGGAACAAATGGAAATTGACTCAAAATATGTTGACCATTGAATCCCCCAATAGATTTTCCATTTTCAGCAGCAGGAAGCAATCCCAGCCACAAAATGCATAGCAGTTGTCAATCCCACTTTAAATCAGTTTTAGTTTAGGAGAACCACTACCAAGAGAGCTAGGAACTACATACCTCGTTGGCATAGCTTCTTTGAGATGTCCATTCGGCATCATAGCGTCACGACCAAAAAGAGGAACTAACAATGGTACCCCACTCACAATTGGATATACTATGTCAGTACTTTGCAAACCGTGTATTTGACATCATAGTTCCTGTCTTAGAAAAAAAGATCCAGAGTACCAGATGCATCCTTTTGAGGAGATGTGTCAAACAAATCTACATTATCTAGTGAATTTTCCTCTTCCACATTATTAGATCCTTTCGTATCATTTAACACCGAAGTAGGGCCTTGGTTTGCATAATAACATCTTTGCACAATCTATCATAAGGTTCTCGAATGTCAGAGCTACACAATTGTGTGTGAAATTTCATCGAACACCTGCCTTTTGGTAATGGAAGAAGGTTCATGTACCAAATCTTCTCCAACTGATTTTTTCATTCCCGATTTGAGTTTCCAGGCATTCAAGAGTCGCAATCTCAGCATACTTCCGGTAACCAATGCCAAGAAATTCACATTGGTATACTTCTCAGAAAATAAATGCAACAATTCAATTAGCAAAAGCCAAAGAAATATAGAAATATTGAACATAAGAACTAGGGATTGATACACACTAGAAGAGAGATGAGAAGCTTAGACTCAGAATGGAGATGAGAGGAATCAGACTCTTTACTTAACAATTTGCTTAAGCCTGTTTTTCGTGGAATGTTCTATTTATTAACTTGGATCCCACACATAACCCCTTAATATTATATTTGACTGTTTTGGTATAACTGGCCTCGGCCCATTCATAACAATATATGAACATCGAAGCAAAAATAGCTGATGAAAATAATTGCTAGAAGACAATTAAGAGTTGCAAGCTTTTCTTATTATTGTTCTACGTAACCAGATTACTATTGAGGCAAGGTTAATGGATAGTTTCCTGGATTGCAGATATGGCCACTCATACCAGCGGCTTCAGAGTATGCAAGTCATTCACAACAAAAGTAAAAGGAAATAATTCAATAGATATGAGCTCATCTTGACAAACTTGGCAACAAAAATGAGATTTTTTTTATATTAATGGAGCACAAAGTATGTTAGAAAGCTTAAAAGCAGTATTAGATGCTTGAATCGAACTTGAACCAGTATGAGTGATGGGAATGGTTTTACCATCACCCATAGAAATTTCTTCAGTTCATGTATACTCTTCAAGGTTGTGGGGTTCAGTAGTGACATCGTGAGTTGCTCCAGAGTCTAGAATTCAAGAGTTTCCAGATGATCCCAAGCTCGATGCAAAGTAAGCCTTAGCTTCAAAATGTTTGTGCGCCTTGGAGAGACAAGCATCTGCCGTGTGACCAAACTTTTGGCACAATTGACATTTGAAAAATTGCTTATATTGTTTCCTGTTTTGCTGATTGTTAGAGTTCGATTGCTGATTGTTGGAATTTCATTGCAGAGACTGAGATGGTTTTCATGGTTGATTGCTGAAGCGAGGATAGTTCCTGTTGAATTGCAGACGCGTGTTGGGTTTCTGGGAAATAGCAGTTGTGATCATAGAGGAGGGTTTTTCCAAATCTTGAAGTATTAGGGAAATTTCTTGTTTTGTTAGATTTTGAAATATTTCTTCAAAGCTCAAAGAAGATTCTCCTGCAGGTATTGCAAGCAGAGAGTTCACTATACTCAGGGCCAAATCCACTTAGAATTTTGACAATAAGTTCATACTCATTGATAGGTGAACCAGCAACATAGAGAACATTAAAGAGAGAATGAACCTCCTGTTAGTATTCTGCAATAGTTTTGTGATTCTTTCGGAACCAGTTCTTCTTGGATTTAAATTTCAGTAATTCATCAGACATTTTACTTACAAATTTTTTTGATTTCTTCTTCTACACAAATTGCATTCGTGTACTTTACTACCATTGAGTGGCTCGCTGACACCAGAGTTTTGGGTATCAACGTACAGGTGATTGAGATCATTTTATCCTCGAAGGACATATTTACAAATCAAACCTTGGATACTAGAGGAATTTCCTTAACCCTATGCATTCAGTGGGCTTGATCTTGTTTCCATTTTGTTTTTTAAGATTCTGATACGTTTTTACAGATTTTAATTTTGTTAATTAATTTTTGTTCTTCACTGGTTCATTTAAACTTTGGTAACTTCGTGTTTCTGTAAAGTTTGTTGAAATCAGTAGTACTATTTTAAACAAATATTGTCTAACAATCTTCAAGAAATTATTTGCTTTTTTTAATCTCTGTTTTTGGTGAAGATAAAAACCTTTGTGATTTTATATTCCTATTAAGTTTGTAATTTAAGTTATTGCTTACTGATTCATTTGTATCGATTTTTATTTATTACAGATTCTGAAATGGAAAATGATAATGTTACGGTGGTTGTTGTTGCACCAACCCGAACTGATGTACCACCTGCAGAAAAATTGGGAAAATTCTCTGATATGAATTTCAAAGGATGACAACAACGACTATTTTCTGTCTTTCCACTCTTGGTCTGCAGAAATTTACCAATGAAGAAACTCCAGTGTCTGCTGCTGATATGTCAGACAGAGAAAAAATCATGATTATTGAAGCATGAAAACAAGTAGACTTCCTATGTAAGAGCCACATTCTGAGTGCTTTAGAAGATGACTTATATAATGTCTATAGTGCAATGAAAACTTTGAAAGAATTGTGGAATGCACTTAAGAAGAAATATAAGACAGAAGAATCATGCTTGAAAAAGATTGGGTCGCAAAGTTTTTAGACTATAAAATGTCAGATAGTAAAACTGTTGGATCACAAGTGCAGGAATTTCAACTTATTTTTCATGATCAGATTGTTGAGGATAAGGTAGTATATGAAGCTTTTCAGGTGGCTACAATGATCGAGAATTTACCTCCTCCGTGGAACGACTTCAAGAATTATTTGAAGCAGAAATGTAAGGAAATGAAGTTAAAGATCTTATGATTCGGCTCAAGATCAAAGAAAATAAAAAAGACTGTCGGAAAAAAGTCTAGTGGGAATTCTACAATAATGGGAGTTAATATTGTTGAAGATCTCCTACCAAAGGCAAGAAGAGAAAGAAGTCCAACTGACAAAAGTCATAAAAGGCCAAGAAAAAATTCAAAAGCAATTGTTACAACTGTGGTAAAGCTGGTCACAAGTCTTCTTGCTGTCATGCTCCAAGAAAGGACAAAGGCAAAAGCTAAGAAAACATCGTGGAAGAAATGGAAGATGTAGATGAACTCTGTGCAATGATCTCAAAGTGCAACTTAGTTGGAAATACCAAGGAGTGGTTTTTCAACTCGGGTGCCACTCGACATATTTTCTTTGCAAAGAAGCCTTTCCAACGTATACTCCTGGTGAGTTCGATGAAGATTTTTTCATGGGGAACACAACAACAAGGATTGGAGGAACTGGAGAAGTAATGTTGAAAATTACATCCGGCAAAGTGTTGACTTTGAACAATATTCTGCGCGTTCCTACTATTAGAAAGAATTTAGTTTCCGCAGCACTGCTCGTTAAGAACGGGTTTAAGTGTGTCCTAGTTAGTTACGTGTCCTAGTTAGTGACAAAGTTGTAATAAGTAAGAATGATATGTTCTTAGGAAAGGGATACCTCACTAAGAGTCTCCTCAAACATAATGTAATGGTTGTTGACAGTGTTCATAAAAATTTTGCTTTTGTTTACTTACTGGAGTCAAATGATTTATGGCATGCCCGTTTAGGACATGTAAATTACAAAGCCTTGGGGAAATTGATTACTTTAGAAGTATTACCTCGTTTCAAATATGATGAATCGAAATGTGAAATTTGTGTGTAATGTAAGTTTGTTAGACATCCTTATAATTCTATTAATATGAATTCTAAACCTTCAAACTTAATTCACATAGATATATGTGATATGAACTCAATATCATCTCGCGGTGGAAAAAAAGTATTCTATAACTTTTCTTTGATGATTTCACTCGATTTTGTTATATATATTAGCATGATATTAAGGATAAAGCAATTGACGCATTTAAGCAATACAAAAATGAAGTAAAAAATCAATTGAATCTAAAGATAAAAATGTTTCGGAGTAATAGGGGTGGAGAATACGAATCTCTTTTTGCAAAGATATGTTTGGAATATGGTATTATTCATCAAAGTACTACACCATATACACTAGATTCAAATGGTTTGGTGGAACGAAAGAACAGAACATTATACTAAATGATGAATTCCTTGATAATCAGTTCTGGTTCACCATGAAACCTGTGGGGGGAAGCTATCCTTACGGCTAACAAGATACTCAATAGGGTACCCCATAGTAAAATTCAATTGATTCCATATGATTTATGGTAAGAAAGGAAACCCAAGTTGAAATATTTCAAAGTGTGTGGGTTTTTGGCCAAGGTAGAGGTTCCTTTACCCAAGAGGGTGAAAATTGGACCTAAAACAGTGGATTGTGTATTTATTGAATATACTATGAACAGTAACGTCTGTCGGTTTTTGGTTCACAAATGTGATAATCCTAAAATTCATGTTAATACGGTACTTGAGTCAAATAACACTGAGTTCTTTAAACACATTTATCCATATAAAACTGAATGTGAGTCGACAAGTGAAAGACCTAAACGACCATGGGAAGAATCAACGAAAAACACCCTACCTAATTAGGGTCCTAGGTGTAGTAATCACCAATGAAAGTTCACTTCTTTCGGACTAGATTGTGTGGCATTCTTTCTTGAAAATGAGCCTCAAACATTTAAAGCAGTTATGTCTTCATCTGAGTTAACTTATTGAAAAGAAGTATTAAATAGTGAGATCGAATTAATTTTAAGTAATCATACTTGGGAATCTTCCTCTAGGAAATAAACCTTTAGGATCAAAGTGGATATTTAAAAGAAAAATGAAAGATGATGGGACTATTGACAAATATAAGGCTAGACTTGTAGTCGAAGGATACAAACAAAAAGAAGATTTTGACTACTTTGATACATACCCTACAGTAACAAGGATAACATCAATTAAGATGTTAATAGAACTAACAACAATGTATGATCTTAAAATCCACCAAATGAATGTAAATACAACCTTCTTAAATGGAGAGTTGAGGAAGAAATTTACATGGAAAAAACCTGAAGGGTTTGTAGTTCTTGGTAAATAAGAGAAAGTGTGCAAGCTTGTGAAGTCACTTTATGAGCTCAAGCAAGCACCCAAATAATGGCATGCTAAATTTTTACCAAACAACGTTGGCAAATGGATTCAAGATTAACGAATGTGATAAGTGTGTTTACATTTAAAATATTTTGAATCATGAGGTCATTGTTTGTTTGTATGTTGATGACATGTTAATAATGAGTAAAGATATTGATGATATAAATGCTACTAAGTGCATGTTGTCCAACAAGTTCTATATGAAGGACTTAGGAGTTGCTGATTTGATCTTAGGGGTCAGGATTCTCAAAACTCCTCAGAGACTAGCATTATCTCAATCTCATTATGTTGATAGATTATTAGATAAGTTCAAATACTTGAATTTCAACAATGTCAAAACTCCAATTGATTTAAGCTTTACATTCAAAAGAATGAAGGTGAAAGTGACTCTCCATTGGAATATGCCAGAGTGTTGCGAAGTTTGCTGTATATTATGAATTGTACCCGCAAGATATAACTTGTGCTATTAGAAAACTGAGTTGGTTCACTAGTAATCCTTATCAAACTCACTGGATGGCAATGAAATGTGTGTTGGGATATCTGAAACATACATAACACTATGTTTTGCATTATAATAATTTTTTGTCGTGATTGAAGGATATAATGATGCAAATTGGATCACCAGTTCAAATGAAGTAAAATCCATAAGTGGTTATGTATTTACACTTTGTGACAGAGAAATCTCTTGGAAATCGTCCAAACAAATATGTATCACTCGCTCTACAATGAAATCTAAATTTATTTCCTTATATAAGACCGGTGAAGAAGCTGAATAGCTGCAGAATTTCTTAGATGATATTCTATTTTGGCCATAACCTGTGGGACCTATTTGCATACATTGTAATAGTCAAGCAACAATAGGTAGGGCAGGGAGCGTCATGTACAACGAGAAGTGTCGTTATATATGGCGGAGACATAACATCATAAGATAACTGCTCTCTAGTGGAATTATCACAATTTACTATGTGAAGTCAAGCGATAATGTGTTAGATCCACTAATAAAAGGCCTTGTAAGAGAGGCAGTTGAAAGATCATATAAAGGAATGAGTTTACCACTTGTCCTAACTCTATCTTGCAGACTGGAGATCCCAAGAGCTAGATTCAAGGAGAAAAACAAAGTTGTGACTGCTGGTTCGACATTTTCAATCACCTCAATTCATTCTCGTGATGAAGACAATGTTTAGGAATGAGGTTAAAACATTACGACCTGTTAATGAAGTATATAAAAATTAAAGTTTTTAATGATTTGTGAAGTTTGGCAGATTTGACCAAATGGTGTATATACGAGATGACATAGTTAGAAATCACCTATGTGAGTGTGAAGTGTAAGCCGCTTCAAAGAGATTTTTTGTCAAAAGTCTATTCTCTATAATCTCATGAAATCAGGAGGTGTTAATGGCTGAAGCGAACAGAACCGTAAGAACTATAAACGATAAAGGGTTAATTGTGTGGCATATGATTTTCTAGTTATACATCAAAGCTCAACGGTTCAACGATATCACATCTACTGATTGATCGAGTATATTCGACATATGTTCACTACGAAAATATTCCAATGAGAAACCTACTTATCCAGATGCAATTGATCCATGCTTGTAAAGTACACACTCGGTGTGCATTCCTTATGTCATAACCATTCCCCATTCATGTGAGGTATTGTTGGGTATATAACAAGAGTGAATGGAAAATTGAGGGAAGATGAAAATAGAGGAACTTGAAAAGTTCTTTCATGCTTTAGTAAAAAGGCATTTCTCTCTCATTCGTGGTGGAAAGAAAAATAAACGTATTTAAATAGAGAAACACTTCTATTAGTTGTTAAAAGGGTTGGAAAGAGGGACCTCTCTCTCGCCATCATCGTCGCTCATTCGTCTCGGCTTTGGCTTTGAAAAATAATCGATCGAGAGATTATATTTTGGACAAAGTTTTATTTTAATTATTTAGTTAATTATTTATTTATTTAATTAAATAAAATGGACAAAAGGTTTCAATTATTTAGTTAATTAACCGAAATATTACGACCCGACTCAGATCCGTGGAACCCGTTTTATTTAAAATACTTTCCCATTTTATTTGAATTTCCCGCCGTTGAAGATGACTCTTCTGAAAGGTTGGAGCTTTCAAAAACAACCATGACCGTTTGAAAGGTTGCAAATTTTCATGAATGGTCGCGTGAATTTTGAAAGGTTCAAACCTTTTGGAACCAGTTCCTCTTGGCTATAAATACCATTAATTCTTCAAATTTTTACTTACAATTTTTTTTGATTTCTTCTTCGTCTTCTTCCGCACAAATTTTATTTGTGTACTTTACTGTTGTTGAGTGACTCGCTGACACCAGAGTTTTGGGTATTAGTACATCTAGCGATTGAGATCATTTTATATCCCGGGAGGAAATATTCCAAATCAAACCTCGGATACTAGAGGGGAATAATTTCCTTAAGGGGATACTGTGCATTTAATGAGCTTGATCTTCTTTCCATTATGTTCTTTCAGATTCTGATATGTTTTTAAAGGTTTTATTTTTGTTAGTTAATTTTTGTTTTTCTCTGGTTCATTTAAACTTTGGTAACTTCGTGTTTTTGCAAAGTTTGTTGAAATCAGTAGTACTATTTTAAACATAGATTGCCTAACACCTTTTTGGTATTCTATAATTGACCACACAAGCTAAAGATGTGAGTATGGATTTTGTTGGCGTAAGCTGAGTGATAGAGTGTCGATACTTTGGTAGTAAATGATGCTACTGCAACAGTTGGAGCAATTGTAGGATCGACCGATGCCCTAATTGCTTGTTGGATCAATTGTTCCTGAGAGAATTGATAATTTGGGTTTAGAATAGTAAGTTCACTTTGGGTAATAGTAGGTGATGGAGCAGTTTTGGTTGCATCAAGATGTACCAGGAGTTGATGCCATTTAGAAGCATCACAAGTTGTGTTTTAGATGTTGAAAAATTGAGAGCACCTTGTAGTTGAGCAACAGGGTTAAATTGTACCACATCGGTGTGTAGGAAATATGGAAGGAACATAGTATCTTTAGAGAATGCTCAAGTTTATTATAGGCTATTTAAGGCCACTTGAGATGATTAAAATCATCAACTACATCACTATTTATACTACTCAAAATAGAAAACAAAAAGTCTTGCACAAATAACTAAATACATGTATCACAATTTAATAGATACATGTACTATGAAATTCTAAAGAGACTTTTTGAAAAACTAAGAAACAATTTCGGTAGACTAAACATTGATGCATTAATTTCAACACTCCCCCTTAATGCATTTGCTTGATAACTCCAATGTGTTCTCGAAGATAGCAAATTTTTTCTCTAGGAAGTGCTTTGGTGAAGATGTCAGCAAGTTGTTCTCCTGTCTGACAATAATGCAACTGAATTTCGCCTTTCTCTTGTGCTTCTCGGATAAAATGATACTTGATGGAAATATGCTTTGATCTTTCATGGTTGACTGGATTCTTGGCAATTGCAATTGCTGATTTGTTATCACAATACAGAATAGTACCTCTTTTTTGTTTTTCACTAATGTCTTCAAATATTCTCCTAAGCCAAATAGCTTGAGAAGTAACCTTAGCTGCTGAAACATATTCTGCTTCGGCAGTGGATTGAGGAACAACACTTTGCTTTTTTGATAACCAAGAACAAATACTTGACCCAAATAAGAAAGCATAACCAGAAGTACTCTTCATGTCATCTATACTTCCAGCCCATTCACTATCAGAATAACCAATTAAGTTCAAATCTCCACCAAATTTGTACATTATCCCATAATCCATTATTCCTTGCAAGTAGCATACGACACGCTTTGCAGCTCCAAAATGCACTTGGCTTGGTTCTTGCATGAATCTGGATGATAAATTAGCAGCAAACATAATATCTGGCCTTGTTGAAGTAAGATATAGACAACTTCCAATCAAGCTCCTATAAAGTGAGTTATTAGCTTTATTTTCTCCATCATCTTTTCTAAACTTATCATTTACTGCTAATGGTATGGCCGCAGACCTGCATTCCATCATTTTGACTTTTTGAAGAATACTTTTAGTATACTTCTTTTGAGAAATGAAAATTCCTTCTTTCACTTGAGAGACTTCGATGCCCAAAAAATAATTTAGCAACCCAAGATCACTCATTTCATAGGAATCATATCCTGCTTGAATTTTTTGCATCATCTTTACATTATTTCCTGTAAAGAGCAGATCATCCACATAGAGACAAACACTGATAATGCTGCCATATTCTTTCTTCACATACAAACTGGCTTCACTTTTACTTCTCTGAAAATTATTGTCAGAAAGTATGTATCAATTTAATTGTACCAGGCTCTTGGAGCTTGCTTCAGCCCGTAAGGAGATTTTTTTTAGCCTGTACACCTTGTCTTCTCCCCCTTGAACAAAAAATCCTTGAGGTTGCTCAACATAAATCTCTTCATCAAGTTTTCCATTCAGAAATGTAGATTTAACATCAAGTTGAAATATCTTCCATTTCTTTTGTGCATCAACAACAATTATAGTTCTACTTGTCTCTAGACGAGCAACTGGAGAGAAAGTTTCATAAAAATCCATACCTGGTTTTTGCATGAAGCCTCTAGCAACCAACCTTGCTTTGTGATTTTGAATATCTCCTTCCTAATTGAGTTTGATTTTGTAAATCCAATTTAACTTACAACTTCTCTTTCTCTGGGTATAGCCACAAGCTCCCAAGTATTATTTTTTCAATCATCCGAATTTCTTTTTCCATGGCTTTCTTCCAAACATCATGTTTTATTGCTTCTTCATAATTTTCTGGCTCAACACCGAAAAAGTTACATCTCTGATAAATGTCTCTCAACATTTTTGTTCCTCTTGGAGGCGGTTCTTCATCATATGAATCTGGGATTTCTCCCCCTTAAGGTACATCTTTCTCTTTCTCATTCTCTTCTTGATTTGAAGATATGATAGAAGTATTCTCTATCTTTTTATTCTTCCAATTCCATGTTGTTTTTCAATCAAAAATGACATCTCTACTAACACCAAGTTTGTTAGTTTTGATATCGAGAAACATATATCCTTTTGTCACATCACTATAACAAAGAAATATACCTTTTTGACTTTTGTCATCCAATTTTGTTCTTTTCTCAGCAGGTACATGAGCATAACAAATATATCCAAAAAATTTAAAATGACTTACAGAAGGTTTCATTCCACTCCAAGTTTCAACATGTGTCTTGTCCTTTAGTGCCTTTGTCGGGTTCCTGTTAAGGATGTACACTGTTGTATGCACTTCTTCTGCCGAAAAATATTTTGGCAGCCCTTTCTCATTCATCATAGTTCTGGACATTTCAACAATTGTTCAATTTCTTCTTTCACATACACCATTTTTTTGAGGAGTATACCCTGTTGTAAGTTGCTTCTTAAAGCCTTTATTTTTGCAATATTCTTCAAATTCTCGACGTGTGTATTCACCTCCTCTATCACTGCGAATGGTTTTGATGCTGCAACCTTTTTGCTTCTCAACAAGGCCTTTAAATTTCTTGAATATAGCAAATGCTTCTGACTTTTCTTTCAAGAAATAAACCCAAGTCATTCTTGAGAAATCATCAATAATGATTAGAAAATACTTTTGACTTCCAAGAGATGGAGTCTTCATTGGTCCGCAAATGTCGGTATGGATTAGTTCGAAAAGTACACTTGCTCTCCAAGACACCCCTTTTGGAAAATACTTCCTATGTTGCTTTTTCATTATACAACTTTCACATGGATCCAGCTCAGTATGTATCTGAGGAAGGTCTTGCACCATGTCTTTTTTCTTGAGAAACTTCAAACCATGAAAATTCAAGTGACAAAATCTTTTGTTCCAAATCCATAAATCATCTACAATTTCATTTTTAATGCATTCTAATGAAATTGCAAAGGGAAGTTTCTTTTTATCATCTTTACTTCAACAATGACTTGATTTGAATCAATTTTATCATAAATCCTGCAATAATTATCTCTAAACACAAGAGAATAACCATTTTCCATGAGTTGACCAACACTAAGGAAATTTTTTTCCAAGTGAGGAACATAAAGAACATCATGAATTTGTTTACCGCTTCCTTTCATGTTGATCGAAATGGTACCTTTACCTTTTTGCAACAACCAAGGCTCCATTCCCCATTCTCACTTCAGTATTGATGCTATTATTAATTGAGAGGAAAGCCTTTTCATCTCCAGTCATGTGATTACTACAACCACTATCAACATACCATTCATTATTTTTTGTTAAAACATCAAATTTAGAAGCAAAGAAAAGGTTTTCTTCCCTTTCTTACTCCTGTTTTCACATAAAATTGCTTGCTCCCGTTTCTTGTGCCAGCAATCCTTTTCAACGTGGACAAACTTTTTACAAAAGTTACATTTGGGTTTGCCTTTGTGCCAACATTTTTCTGCATTGTGATTAGTCTTTTTGCAAACTTTACAAAAAAGACTAGAGTTTTTCTCACCTTTTTCTTCAACCTTCTTGGAAGAACCATCATGATCCTGCTTCTTTTTTGTCTTGTAATTCTTCTTCTGTTGATTTTTTGAGAAATTTTGAGAATTCTCATTTGTTTTATACTGGAAAGTCGTCTCTTTGGGTTGATCTTCACGAAAAAACCTTTGCTTCTCGTGTGCACGAAATGATCCATTTAGCTCTTTGATAAAAAGCTTAGAAAGATCTTTCGTCTCCTAAGTGATAGCAACAATGTACTCATATTTTTCTGTGACACTAATTAGAATCTTTACCACAACTTGTTGGTCAGAAATTGTATCACTAGATTTCTCATTTTATTAATAATATTCATGACTCTTGTGCAATATTCATCAATTTTTTCAGATTCTATCATCTTCAAATTTTGAAAATCTCTTCCAAGAGTTTGAAGATTTATAGTGCGTGACTTTTCGTCACCATACACCTAAGTTTCCATAGAATTCCAAGCTTCCTTTGCAGTCTCACAAGTAGATATTTTTACAAACTATGCTCTTGAGACTTCCATTTGGATTTTGCTCAAGGCTTTTGCATCTTGACGATACTTAGCCTCAAGATTTTTTATCTCTGCTGCTGTAAGATCACCATCATTGTCTGACTCTTCAAATCCATTTGCAACAATAGTCCACAAACCTTCAACTTTCAAATATGTTCTCATTCTTATCTTCCAGTATTCAAAATCAGTTCTATCAAAAAATGGAGTGAGAACAATTGAAGAATCAGCACCTTCATTTGTTTTGGATGCCATATTTTTTTCTTCACATAACCCCATATTAAGAACGAAAATCTTGCTCTTATACCAATTTGTAGGAAATATGGAAGGAAAATAGTATCTTTAGAGAATGCTCAAGTTTATTATAGGCTACTTAAGACCACTTGAGATGATCATCAACTACAACACTATATATACTACTTAAAATGAAAAACAAAAAGTCTTGCACAAATAACTAAATACATGTATCACAATTTACTATATACATGTACTACGAAATTCTAAAGAGACTTTTTGAAAAACTAAGAGACAATTTCGGTAGACTAAACAGTGATGAATTAATTCCAACAGAGTGGTGGCAAAAACTGTAGAATTGCTGGTAGGACTAGCATCAGTGACAGGAGCCATAGATGAGAAAGATTAAGAAGTATGAAATGTTACTAACTTGATGGAGCTTGTGGGAGCTATATACCATATAAAGTTTAAGATGAGAAGGTCAAAATAGGATTTTCATTAAGTCTAACAACAAGCTATTATATACATACTCTTCAACAAACTGATGCTAAAGTGTAGGCCACCACTTCCTCATGATCTACAACTAACTAATACTAGATAATAGGAACTATAACCACTCCTAAACGTGCTCCACACAGAGACTTATTCAAACTAATAACAAGAGGTAAATAAAATAAATACTATGAGTTAATGCAACCAACAGAGATAGTTACTGTAACCAGCAAATATAGTTAACTATATATGCATTTTTTACGAAGTCATCTGAATGAGATGCATATTCACATTGAAGAATATTTTTACCCAAAAATTCTTGAAAGGTAATAAAATTTGAAACATGAAATTCTGTAGAGAGATCAACTCTAGCAAATAGTACATAAGGTAAATTCAATTCATAAAAAATGACTTGTCTCGAATTAAAAACTTTTCTCATATGAGGATGTAGCATGCGAAACCATTCTGGAATAGTGTAACCTATGAACAGGGAATGATTTGGTTGGATTTATTTTTGTTGTCCTTTGAGATATGGAAAGCATAGACACCCAATAACTTTAAGGGAGTTATAATTAGGTGAGTGTCTACGTAGCTTTGAGAACAGTGAATTCATATTCAATGTAGTTGTAGTCATTTTATTAATTAGGAAGAAAACAGTCATAAAGGATTCAACACATAAGAACAACAACAAGTTTGCATTAAAAATCAAAGTCATGTCAGTTTAAAAAATATGTCTATGTTTTCCTTCAACGACTCCATTTTGTTCAGGTATATATGGACAAGAAACCGGTGGCGGAGCTATGGTTTTTGTTAAGGGTGTTCATACTTTAGTACAAGTAAAAAAATAAACATTGTTGGTTAGATTATAAAGATTGGAACGTTACTTTTCTTCTCTTAACAAACAAAACTAAACAAAATAAATTAAACAGGATGTCCTCGTCTAGGCTCAAAGCTAGGCCCTTGAGGCGACTTTGAACAGTCTTAACCATTGAGATCTTACTTTAATATGTCAAGGTTATTCAACAATTAGTATATATTAAAAAATCACGGTATTTAACATATTTATACTCGAAGAAAATTTCTGACATAGGTAGTTAATCTGACCACCCTTGCTAAGATGTAGCTGCCCCTGCAAGAAACTTGTCGTTGTATGTCGTTTCTACACAACTAGGTCACAAACTCAAAACTATTAAATTCATCTCCACCATCATTTTGAAATACTTTGATTTTTGTAAAGAACTGATTTTCTACTAATTTTTTAAAGTTCAAAAAAATAGAGAGACAGATTTCTTCTTTGAAGAGTAAATCTAGTGCAATCATCAACAAAAATAACATAGTATTTTATTCCTTGAGGTGATGCCCTTTTATTTTTTTTATTTTTTTGGTAACTGTAAGCTTTATTACCAGTTATATCAATATGTATAAAGAGTTTTGAAGTTCTAGATATGGACGTTGTCCCAATCTTAGAGTCCATTCTACTACCCTTACCACTAAACTACTATTATATGGATAATAATTGAAATTGTGAACGGATCCAGCGAGATTCGGTTGCATACAACTTCTACAATGAATTTCTTGAATAATGCTCCTGATAATTACCCATGTTGATCTTTCTTTCTTTTGGAAAATTTTGTAATTCCTTTCTTGACAAACATAGTATACTACTGTTGCGAGAGTCATTCTGTAAACTTCATTTTGCATTGTTTTTCTTGAGGCATGTAAAATAGCCCACTCCACTTCTTCAGTCCACCCTTCAATGTTCCTAGTATTGCGCATGCACTGTAGTAATTTACTCTATATCTTAGAAGCCATATAGCATGAGAAAAAGAGGTGTTGATGTGTCTCTAGCTCTTGCTTACACAGTGCACATATTTGGTCCGTGTGTATCCCCTATTTGTCCAGCCTACAATGGTATATAACAGCTCCTATGTATTGTTAATTAAAGAATGAAAATCCATTTTGGATTCCCTTGATAGTTGCAAGTCAATCTTCTCCATGGCACTTTGATGAAATCCCCCCTAAGCTTCTTATACATGCCTTTAATGGTGAAATATTCTGCCCCCATGATTTCCGTCATTGATATTCCAGCCTCAGAAATCAAATGGTCTGCTTGCATGATCTTCCTCACCATCTAAGAATCTTGTTTCCCTGTTACTTCCCATAGTCTCCTGTCTTTAGTATAGTAAGTATGAACCCAAACAATCCATAACCTGTCCTTTTGTTGGAATGTATGCGTCCACGAAACTAAGATGGGACCTGGTCCCCGTAACAATATAAAGCAGTAAATAATGAAACAAAGACAGAAGTAAAAGAGACAATCACTTTTACGTGGAAACCTCCTTGCTCAAGGGAGTAAAACCACGACCTGTTCTCAACAGGACTTTTCAACAATAACTTTCACTAATATTCTCTCAATCAAAAGTAAAAGTTGGTTACACACCAAGAGACTAACCTGTTAGCCTCTTTTCTAAGCAATACTCACTATTGCTCAGCTGAGCACGAGCAGATACAACACTGCTCCGTAAGAGCCTAAGTTAGCCTTAACTAAAACTCTTACAATGAAACACCCAAGTTCGATACGTTTCTAATCACTTCGAAATGAATCTTACAATTTAGAACAATTACAAACAATTATAAAAACAACAAATAACTGGAAGAACTGAACGCCCTTTGAATTTGATTTCTTGCTGTTTTGATATTTGCTAGTATGTTTTGTTTTTAATGAATAAAGAATGCATGATGTTTTGTTTGTTATATATCATGAAGATATGTTGTCCATCAAACAAAACATCCTAGACGATTCTGATTGGAGCGGTACACTGCTCCTCACCAACTTCGCTGACACAAACAGCTTATACAGCTGTCTGTACTTTTTTCTTGGAAAGACCAGTTCTTCAACTCTTCAGAGGACCGGGTCCCTGCACTGGTGAGGAATCATCAAAACACCCTTTGGGAAGCCTCCTGCCAATTTCCCCCTTTTTGATGATGACAAACCATCCTGCATTCTGTTCCTCACATAAATTTATTCAAAACAAACTTAAATCATTAAATAAAGATTATTTCCCTCAATTGAGACAATCTTCATTCCCCCTAAAAACAATACCCATGTATCAGATGTGTTTCCCCCTTAAACATCTACAATCGTCATTCCCCCTAAAACCATGCCCCCATTTATCATCTGCAATCAGATGTGAACAACTACTACCCAGATCTTCCCCCTTTTGACATCATCAAGAAGGAGGGACAGTAAACATACGCTAAAATTAAACCACAAGCACAAGAGAATTCAGAGCCATGACCACACTTAAACGCATGAAAGTTAGCAAAAACAATGATCATCATTAACAAAACAGGGCATAAGATAATAACAAGTTTTGATCACTATAATACTGTCCAATGATCAAACAATCAACACCATGCCACAAACTGACCAACCAACAACAAAAAGAACAGGAGGACATAACAAGACACTTTTAGGACGAAAGGGAGGGGGTTGAAGAGTTAGCAAAGCAAACACTCGCTCATTTTGCATCTTCATGAGCTTTAATGAGCTGCTTATTTAGAGCTTGAACCTCATCAGTCAATGAGGCATTTGTAGCTTTTAATTGATCATTCTCAGCTCTCAACATGCGTAACTCAGAGTCATCAACTTGATCAGGACCAGGTCCTCGTGAAAGCACTTTTTGCAATTCTGACTTCAAAGTAACCACCTCAACCTCCTTAGCTGCAACAAGTACTGTCAGATCATCCACCTCTCTTTTGAGAATAGACTGTTGCTCCAATACAGCTGCAACTTAGGAACGACCTGGTGCCTCCTCTTCAATATATTCACAGTCGCGGAGAGTAGATCTGGAGAACATTTGCTTCACAGTACCTGGTACTCCCAACCCTAAAGGCACTTCAAAGTGATTGAACACCCAGTTCAAAAGGTACCCATAAGAAATACCATGACTTCCTGTTTTCCAAGTCATAACCCGATGAATGTGCTCAAGCATTAGTGCTGGGAGATTTATTGCATCAAGATCACTTAGTCTCTCCATCAGGAAAAGGTCTGCAACAGATGCAACTGTGTGTTTCTCAGACCTGGGTACCATGACCTTATTGACAAATTCAAAAAGCAATTGGTACTCGCCTTTGAGATACTTCTTGGGTACCCCTGCCTGCTTGGGTTCGCCTTTCTTTGAGGCTTGTTCAGTGAATGCGGTAGAAGGTTTACATCCTTCAATGGTTCTAATCCCGATAGTTGGCACACTCAGAATGATCCCCAACGTCTCCTCATTCAGACTTATTTTTACTCCTTTGACTGATGTAGCAATACCTCCATCTTCAAGCAAGTTCATGTTGTAATAGAACTCGCGTACTTCTGGTTCATGGAGATAGGGAACAGGAGGTTCAAACAAATGTCCCCATTCCTGTATCGCCACAACATCAACAAGGGCCCCCATTCCATGCTCCGTCAAAATGTCTTGAGCGAACACACGACCATTCGGCACCTTTTGTAACTTCATCTTTTCCACCCTTTCTTCTTGTGACAGGTTTTGTTTTTCAACTTTTACCCTGGGACCAGGTCCCTTTACGGGTGACACTTCAGATTTCCCTTTCTTTTGACTCATCTTCCTTTTGACGTTCGTTACGGGGAAGATCTGTGAATCCTTTTTACTATCAACCTTCTTCTTCTCCCTTTTGTTTCCCAACTCTTTCCTTCTCTTTACTACAAACTTTGAACCATCCTCTGATTTGGAGTCGCTTTCCTCAATGGGGAGCGGGTCAACATCAGGTTTCTCTAAAGTCACTCCTTGACTGCGTTGTTGCCTCCTTCTTTGAGTTTGTATGGCATTTGCCACCATAACACTTCCAAGTACCTTTTGTGTGGCACTTCTAGTACCATATTTTCTTTTACCCTTTTCCTTATCAGACTGAACCAATTTTCCCTTTCCTTTTCGTTTTCGTTCTTCATCACTATCTCCCCTAGTCTGTAGCATATCATCAGGTATTTGACCCACTTCTTTGACAAGGGGAAAATTACTGCCTCGTGTTCCTTGTCTTTTCCATCTGAGAGGTGTTTCTTCCTCCTCTTCCTCCTCGTCAGAATTCATATCAAATGATTTGGAAGTATGATCAAAGATGGGTTGTCCTTTAGATGACAACTGTTCTGGGGACCTGAACTTCTCATTTAATAATGAAGGATGAGACTCGTCTCTAAGTGACGCTAGACTCTGTATAGCAAACAGTTCTGCTCCAGCGGCAAGGAAACAAGATTCCGGCCCCTTTCCTTCCGGCAGATCACCTTCAAACAGTCTTTCTGACATTGAGGATGACAATTCCATGGATGCACCATCAATCTCTTCAAAACCCAGTTTGGAACTTGGCTTGGCCACATATTGTGTTTCAGATGACTGGGATATTCTCTAAGACAAAACCAATGTAGGAGAACATGGCGCTCCATCCAGTCTAGGTGGTGCAGATCCTCCTTCGACTGGATTTAAGGGAGAGACAGTTCCAGTTTGTGTTCCATCTCCACACATAGGGGTTACTGATGATTCTTCTTGACGAGAAATTGAGAAATAGAATGAACTAGGTTTTTCGATTTCTGGGGAGATAAGATCATGTGACGAAGAATTTGACTTAGACATTTTAGAGAAAGAAGTTAGAAGAGAGAGATCTTTAGAGAGAAAAATTCAGAGAACAAGATTATAGAAAGAGTTTGATTTGTGTTGAGAGGAAGAAAGAGATTTAAAAGAAAAGATATCCGGTCCTCAACAGTAATGACCCTTCAAATTTAAAAACAAGACGTTTGAAACTGAAGCAACGAACTGGACAAGGACACGTGGCGATGATGCAGACAATTGTCAGTGTAGTATTAAATGATACTAACCTTAGGAGGGACCAGGTCCCTCTTATGCTTTGTTTGCTCAAGTATTGTATGATTGAGATCATCTCTTCAGCTATTCATTTTTAAGTGGGTACCTGCAGTAAGGTACAATGTGTGAATTCTCAAGTACTTGAATTTATTTATAACATAGACACCTGTCCCCCTAAACATAGTCAATTTAGGGTTCTCTGAGCAGCATTGCTCAAGAGCTACGTGAGCTTGATCATTCCAAGTTTCAGTCTGTTCTTGAGGAAGACTTCCTTTCCCAATGGCTTAGTGAAAATGTCTGCCACCTGATCTTCAGTACTGCAAAATCTTATCACCATATTCATCGTTTCTACATTGTCCCTCAAGAAGTGATGCCTCATATCAATGTGTTTGGTTCTTTTGTGTTGCACTGGGTTTTTTGCCATATTTAATGCACTCATATTGTCACACATCAAATGAATTGTTGTTGCTAGCACTCCAAAGTCCTTCAGTTGTTGCTTAATCCAAAGAAGTTGGGCACAACAGGCAGCATCAACAACATACTCAGCTTCTGCAGTAGATAAGGCCACTGAATTTTGTTTCTTTGTTCCCCAGGAGACCAAAACTGATCCCAAGAAATGTGCCATTCCGGATGTACTTTTTATGTCTTCTAGAAGTCCTGCATAATCAGCATCTACAAAACCTATAAGTTCAAAAGAATCACCTGTAGGATAGAAGAGGACCAGGTCCTGCGTGCCCTTCAGATATTGCAGGATCCTTTTGGCAGCTTTCAGATGTGATTCCTTTGGTGCAGCTTGGAATCTAGCACACATCCCCACACTGAACACAATGTCAGGCCTGCTAGCTGTCAGATATAAAAGTGATCCAATGATCCCTCTATCATTGTTTGATTGACCTCTTGACTAGCTTCATCTTTATCTATCCTTGCACTTGTGCTCATTGGGGTATCCAGAACCTTTGCATCCAGCATTTTGTACTTGTTGAGCAGCTCCTTGATGTATTTCCCTTGACATATTGAGGTGCCTTGTGAGGACTGTTTGATTTGCAGACCTAGGAAGAATTTAAGCTCCCCCATCATACTCATCTCAAACTCACTGCTCATCAACTCAGCAAACTCCTTGCATAATTCATCTGACGTTGCTCCAAAAATTATGTCATCAACATATACCTGCACGATTAATAAATCTTCACCTCTAGTTTTTAGAAACAATGTGTTATCTACTTTTCCCCTCAAAAACTCATTTGTCAACAGAAACCTTGATAATCTCTCATACCAAGCTCGAGGAGCTTGTTTCAGCCCATACAATGCCTTATCTAGTTTCAGCACATGATCAGGAAAACCTGAATCTTCAAATCCTGGAGGTTGTTTGACATACACCTCCTCCTTCAGATTTCCGTTTAGAAACACACTTTTCACGTCCATTTGAAATAACTTGAATTCCTTGTGTGCAGCAAAAGCAATGAGAATTCTGATAGCCTCTATTCGAGCAACAGGAACAAATGTTTCTTCATAGTCAATTCCTTCCTCTTGATTATACCCTTGCACCACCAGTCTTGACTTGTTTCTGAAAACAATTCCATTTTCATCCAGTTTATTTCTAAACACTCAGCGAGTGCCTATTATGGTTCTGTCAACTGGTCGGGGGACCAGGTGCCACACTTTACTTCGCTCAAATTGGTGAAGCTCTTCTTGCATGGAGACTACCCAGTCAGGGTCCTTCAACTTCCTTGATACTCTTGGCTTATCAGAGACATGAATGCTGAGA
>JAJJBR010000662.1:0-24508 GCA_022817965.1 Solanum lycopersicoides | reverse complement strand
ACTGTTCAATTTTATCAGTGAAGTAATGGACACTGGAATGCCATCAAAGTTTATTGATATTGATAAAAAGGGGAAATTAGTGTCTTTTTTTTGTTATAAAAAGAGAAACATTACACTGTGCACGGGAACCGAGCTAGTTTATTATTTTATAAAGTTATGAGCCAATACCAACGCCTAGTGACCATGATTTGTGAGCAAATTCAGGGGCAACACCCTGTGGCACAGCCAACCGACCGTGCTAAACTGACTGTGGCCAATACGTTTAGCCACGGTTTATACTATTAGCCACGGATTACGTGTGGCTAAAAGATGATTTTTTTGTAGTGTTGTATATGATTACAATCCGTCAATATGGATCTTACACGGGTCTTAAGTCTTTAATTGAACCATATCTTTAGTCAATTTTTTGTTTGAAAGTTCAAGTAAATAGATAGAAAAAGAAGTGTTCTTGCCGTAGTTGTAGTTGTGAGAATATCATTAAATGATAAAAGTGTGTTATGTTCTCTATTACAATTTAAACTTTAGATAAATAATCACACACTTGAACATTATAGTAGCATATCGATGTGTTTTGGGCCATTACTTTGGCTTGTAAAGGTAAAAATAAAGTCTGAGTGAACTTTTATGGAGGGAGAAGACAAAGTAGAAACAAAAAGGAAAAGGAGAAGATGTTGTTTAATATTTTAGAGATAAATGGGTAAAATATTAGCAAGTAACAGTTTGGTAGACACAAAATTTGGTAAGAATACTTTTGTCTAGAGTTAATTATCTGCTTTTTCTTCTTGACAGAAACATAAATTTGTAATTTCTATTCCGCAGAAAAAGGGTCGTTTATGCAACGTTTTTAATCTCAAAGGTAATATATGTAATGCAAAATTATGAAGAGACCGATAACTCCAATAGGCAATAAGCATAAGATTTAATAAAAGATTGTCACAAAACAGATACAAACTTAGCAACAAAGTTCTTAAACATGAAATTAAAATGAGTACAAAACAGATACGAAACTTAGCAACAAAGTTCTCAAACATGAAATTAAAATGAGTACAGTCTAATTATGAAATTGCATTTGTAACATCATGACATCAACTGATTGCAAGGATTTTAATGGATTGTGAAAAATAAATCATTTATGCATTCATAAATTCTATCAATTATTCATGATCGTAGAACTATATGATTTTCACATAAACGTATTACATGATAATTCTGTCGAGAATATATACATGAATCAGCCATTATAATTCTTGACTTGATTGAGCGGAAGTCTTTTCTTTTGGTTCTTCAAAAGTTATTTCTCTCTCTTACATTATATTTTATGAATAACTTTGATGAATAAGACTATGTCTTTATGGAAAAAGAAAACTCGTTAAATAAGAGTATGTTTAACATCATTCCACCTTTTCATCATGGTGAGTAATGGAGATAATGGGTAGTTTTAAAACTACCAAGTAACTCCCGGCCACTTAATGGATAGTTAGAAGAGGTAATGAATAAAGTGGAAGACTTAATGAGTAGTTGGAAGTTACTAACTAACTTCCCCACTTCCTCACTTCTCCACACATGTAAGTAACTTCTCCACTTATCCAATTAGAATTAGAATTTAGTTAGTTTTTAAATATTAAACCAAAACAATATTGACGTGAACCATAAAAACTAACACACGTGGGTCATAAAACTAACATTCTCCACTTGACACATGTAATATCATTTACTTAATAATTTAATAAACATTTCAATTACAATGTGCACATATACTAAATCCAACATTATTTGTTGTTATTAAGTAAATCAACTACTATGAGTCATGGCGGTTGTACACCACTTTATTTGACATAGTCCCTTCCATGAACTACAATATTAGTCTATTGCCTAACACAATCTTTCAAATACATAATGGTTCCACCATAATGCTTAGAATATTTATATCTAAAACAAAACTTGTCATCATCATTCTCAACATAACGTATACAAGAAAAAATATGTAATAACAGAAACATATATATAGTTGAGCTCAAAGTGTCAATGGCATAAACATAATATAACCTTTACATAAAGTCATTCATTGTTATGAATAAGACCCATTCTTTCAACATGTTCAACAAATATTTTGGGCAATAATCCTTTCGTCAAAAGATCAACAATCATAAGTTTGGTGTTAATATGTTCAATTGTCACTTTATGTTTCTGGACTTGTTCCTTAACTGAAAAGTATTTCAATTCCATATGCTTAGAACCCTTGGAATACTTATCATTCTTAGAGAAGAAGACTACTGCAGTATTATCACAATAAATTTTCAGCGGCTTGGAAATACTCTCAACTAGCCCAAGTCCTGAAATAAAATTTCGCAGCCAATTAGCATGAAATATGGCCTCAAACCATGTCACAAACTCAACTTCCATAGTGGATGCAGCTATAGACTGATTTGCACTCTTCCGTGATATTGCTCCTCCAGCTAATAGAAACAAACATTCAAATATGGATTTTCTTATATCCACACAACTAGCATAATCTAAATCTGAATATCCAGTTTCATAAAGATGAACAGATCTTCTATAAGTGAGCATATGATCTTAAGTTCCTTGCAAGTATCACAACACTTTCTTCGAAGTTTTTCAGTGATCCATTCCTGAATTTCTTTGATAACGACCAACATTCCAACAGCGAAACTGATGTCTGGTCTAGTACATGTTTGGGCATACATTAGACTCCCAACTATTGATACATAAGAAATGTCATTCATTTTGCTTATGTTTCAATTCATTCTTTGGACATTGATTGAGACTAAATGTATCTCCTTTCTGAACTGGAACTGGACTTGATTATCATTTTTCCATTCTAAATCTCTCTCACACTTTATTGATATAGGCTTTCTGAGACAAACCTAATAATTCTTCTGATCTATTTCAAAATATTTCTATCCCAGTCACATAGGATGTCTCTCCCATATCTTTCATTCAAAATTGTTAAATAGATATCTCTTGGTATCGTGCAACAAACCAAGATCATTAGTTGCAAGCAAGATGTCATCAACATACATGACTAACATAATAAACTTAGTCATCAACATACAGGACTAACATAATAAACTTACTCCCACTAACCTTCAGATATATACACAACAATGTTTTCCTTAAATCCAAAAGCTACAATAGTTTCATTAAACTTAAGATACTATTGTCGGGAAGCTTGTTTAAGTACGTATAATGACTTCTTAAGTTTACACACCATGTGTTCCTTTCCTTTACCATAATACCCTTCAGGTTGATTAATATAAACTTCTTCCTTCAAATTTTCATTTAGAAAAATTGTTTTCACATCCATTTGATGTAGCTCTAAGTCATAATGAGCTACTAAAGTCATTATAATTCTGACTAAATCTTTTCTAAAGACAGGTGAAAATGTTACTTTATAGTTGATGCAATTTTCTTTATAATTGATGCAATTTTTTTTAGTGATACCTTTTGCAACAAGTCTGACGTTCGATGTTGCCATTTGAGTCACGTTTGGTCTTAAGACCCATTTACACCCAACTCTTTTGCAACTTCTGGTAATTCAACAAGGTCCAATACTTCATTTTGTTTCATAGATTTCAACTCATCTTTCATAGCATTTATCCATCTATCAGAATCATTACTTTCAATAGCTTGTGAATATGAAACTGGATCATTATCAATTTTCAAGTCAATTTCTGACCTCGTGTAAATATACCAAATAGTCATAAAAAAATAAAATCTCTTTAGTCTTTGAGATTTTCTTAATGCTACTTCTTGTGGTACATCTACTGCAGGTTCATTAATTATCGCTTCATTGAGATTAACAGGAGCATCAACAACTTTAGGAACAACATATTTAAAAGAAGTAAAAGGTAGAGTAACCCTCACCCTGACTTCTTTAATTTCCATTTTACGTGGTTCTTTACTCCCACTAACTTCACCATTCTCAATGAACGTAATATTTTCAGTTTCAACTATTCTTGTATTGTGATTAGAACAGTAAAATCAATATCCTTTTGATTTTTCTGGATAACCAATGAAGAAATCACTGATTGTTCTTGAATTCAATTTTTTTTCTTGTGGGTTATAAACTCTAACTTTTGTCAGTCAATCCCAAACATGCAGGTGCCTTAAACTAGGTTTCATATCAGTCCACAGTTCAAAAGGAGTCTTTGGGACTGCTTTACTAGGAATCCTATTAAGTAAACATCAGTCCTTAATCCACAATGAAAGAGGAATAGATAAATTACTTAACATACTACTAACCATGTTCATTAATGTACGATTACGCCTTTTTGGTACACCATTTTTTTGTGGTGTTCCGTGTTGTTCATTTTCATCAGATTTTCCATAATATTCACCACCTCTATCTGACCTAATTATTTTCACCTTTCTATCTAGTTGTCTTTCAACCTCAGTAATAAAGAACTCTAAGACATTTATTGCTTGAGATTTTTTATATAACAAATATATATATCCATAACGTGAAAAATCGTCAATAAAAATGATAAAATATTTTTCTTTACTGAAAGATGTAATATCAAAAGGACCACATATATCAGTGTGGTTCCTTTCTTTGTGTGTCTTGGTTGTGTTCCTTTAATACAATCAACACAAATGTTAAAGTCTGTAAAATTCAAATTTGAAAGAATTTCATTCTTAACTAATCTTTTCAATCTTTCTTTGGATATGTGACCTACACGTTTGTGCCACAAGAAAGAAAATTGTTCATTCACCAAATTTCGTTTGGTTCCAATATCATGCTGCATAGTTAAGAGTGTTTCAGCAAATAGATTATCAAGATTCAGTTTGTATAAGTTATCACAAAGAGTACCAGTACCAATGAGATAATTATGTTTAAACAAACTAAAATATCCATTACCGAAATTAAAAGAGTATCCAGTCTTATCCAACTTAGACAAATCTTTTAAAATAAACTTACAAAAAATAAGATAAAAGAAATATATCTTGTTTTTATATACAAGAAATATTTATGTGCTAAAAATAGTGTAATACCTTAAATTCGGTAAAGAATACCGGTCTACAGTTTGCCCCGCTTTGACTGAAAACATGAAGAGTTTGCAGACAAAGAAGTAGACAACATGACAAGTTTTACTCTTATTTGAAAGAAAAAATATGCGACTGAGTCCTTGTTTTGGACAGCCTACAGAAGCATAAATTTATAATTTTCTTTTCCACATAAAAAACGTTTGTAATCTCAAAGGTAGCAATATATTTAACACAAAACAATGAAGAAAAACTCCAATAAGCATAAGATTTGATAAAATATTGTCACAAAACAGATAAGAAACTTAACAACAAATTAAAGTTCTGAAACATGAAATTAAAATTAGTACAGTCTAATTATGAAATTGTATTTGGTAACATCATGACGCCAATTGATACCGAAGCGCATGTAGTCAACAGAATACGCTCCTCTTATGACAAAAGGAATCACTCAATTTGCATAAGTCGTAGCATCTTGTGGAACATCATTTTGTTGTGCAGAAGTCCCATCACCTTCATCAGCAAGCTAATAAAAAGAAATGGTGATAACTCAGTAAAAGTATAATGGGGTTAGTTTAAAGCTTAAATTTTGTTATAATACCTTTTCTTGCTTTGCTTTTGATAGACTTTTCACAAAACGAACTAAGTTAATTACTAATTTTTTATGAAGCTCCCTTTCTGATTTAATGATGCATTGACCATGTTCATGATGTATGAATCTTCTTAAATGATTTTACTATGTTTTAACTTGGTCATGCATTTCATGTATTCGATTTTGTCTCCTTTATGATCATGCCTCATCTTTAATTGCATTAATTTAATACTTAGTACATTCCACTTACTTATGCATACTTGTTTCTACATTGTATCACTAAGTAAGGTTTGACGACTCTTCTTCTTCCGTTCATGGCTAGTTGATTGTATTAGATTATAGAGAAATTTCCCAGCAACTACTATGGCTACACCAATTCATCGCCAAGAAGACTTGAGTTTCAAATATCTTAAAAGTTTTTAGAATCATAATTTCTAATGGATACTCCATTCATGATGATTATCACCTCATTACGATTCCCAGGGGCGTTTGACGAGTGCACCCGGTAACTTTTTTACAAAAGTCGTGTCTGTATATATATATATATATATATATATATATATATATATATATATATATATATATATATATATATATATATATATATATATATATATATATTTAATTGATAAAATGAACATATATTTAATTGTGCATTCTAACAACCACAAAAGTTATTGTGGGTGCACTGGTCAAACGCTCCAGCTCGCTGTACGAGCGTGCGAGATCGATCCCCAGTAAGAGGCAACAATTGTTTTTACTTTAAGTTCTTCTAATCAAACTATAAGACTAATTTTCCCAGCACAATTCTAAATAAAATACAATACTACTAGAAAATTTACAACTTACAAGTATTCTTATTTCTTTGCTGGATAATTGAAGTCCTACTCCTATTATCTCTCTGTAAATTTGCAAGTTCTTCATTATATGCGTATTATTTTTTGCAATAATTTGTTGTTGATTCTTGTGATTTGAGATGAATAGATTTTTGACGAAAAATAATTTTTTTCGATCAAGTGCTAGTTTTAGAGACAATTCTTTATGTTTTATAGATGAATTTGATTTACAGTCACTTAAACGGATCCTGAAGAAAGAATATTCATTGATAAATATATCCCGAGAATATGAGATGAAGTGAGAAAACACTATATTCAACAATAGTCTTGTCAACTGGATATTGATGATAATGAATATCCTCAAAGTAGATTCGGAAATAAATGCGTCGATTTTCTATACTAACAGTCCACTACTAAAGCTCGGGCCCTCGAGAATCCGCGTACCGCCACGGGAGAGCATTCCTTGGATAAACTCCATACCCTTCTTTCGGATCTCGAATCGAGGGGAGTCAATTCCGAGTCCTTCTCTCAATTAAAAGGGAAGGTACCCCTGCGAAGGGGTTGGGACGAACACTCTACCACATAGTGGAGTGGATAACTAGGACTACTAAAATGGAGATCGTGTACAACAACAATATTATATTTGGTGTCGATTCATCCACACTTCCATTCCTTGTAGAGGAAGGCTAACTACTTGCTGGCTGGGAGTTGTATGAGCGGTAACGTCCACGTACGGCTCCGTGAGAAGGGAGGAATGAGTCGCTTCCCCCTTTCCTTCACCACTAGCTGGAGCACAGTCTTCGCCGGTCTCAAGGCTATCAACAAGACAAGCACAATAACGCGGCTACGAGCTCTTTCCTTACTCAGACCCCAAGCGGGCAGGGTGACAAGACTTTGATGCAGGGTTCGACATGGTCTTTGAGTACAAGCCTGGGAGGACCAATTTGCTGACGCACTAAGTCGAAGGGCCGAGTTGGCATCGAATTAGAATAGATAGCATCCATGAGGGGCCGTCCCCGAAAGCATAAGATAGAAAAACTAGATTTAGCGACAGAAAATATTTGTAGCTAAACAACAAAACTATGTTGCTAAACCCACTTAGCGATGAATTAGCGATTGTTTTTGTTAACAACGAGCAAAATAGCAACAGACTAGCGACGAAGTTCATCGCTAAATGCAGTTTTTTTTAGTAGTATTCTTGATAAGAAGTAATTTTTTCTTTATTTTTTAACGGAAAAGGGTCAAAAATACCCTTAAACTATCTGAAATAGCTTAGATATACCCTTAAACTATATTTTGGCTCAAAACTATCCTTCCCGTCAAACTATTGGGTAAAAAATGCCCTTCTAATTAACGGAAATTGTTAAATGCCATGTGGATATCACATGAATGCCACATGGCACGCCAATAGATTTCCACTGCCACATAGACTAAAAGGAAAAGGGTCAAAAGTACCCTTAAACTATCCCAAATTGCTCATATTTACCCTTAAACTATATTTCGGCTCAAAACTACCCTTCCCGTCAAACTATTGGGTCAAAAGTGACCTTCTTATTAGTGGAAGTTGTTAAATTCCACATGTGCCACATTGACAAAATCCCTAAATCTTAAGTACTCATTTTCCCCTCATTTCATTATTTTCCAGAAACGATTTCACCCCTTCTCCCTCATTTCGCGGCTAAGGTTTCACAGTTTTCTTCGTCGCTGGGTTTCAAAGTGGATATTCGTGGTTGTAGGTTAGTAAACTTTTTTCTTATTTTATTGTGTTTACAACCACGAAATTCCACTTTGAAACTCAGCTCCGAAGAAAGTTATGAAACCTTGGCCGCAAAATGACGGGAAAGTTATGAAATTCTAACTATCTTACTTTGAAATCGTAAACATAATAAAATAAGAAAAAATATTTACTAACCTACGACCATGAATATCCACTTTGAAACTGAGCCTGAAGAAAGCTACGAAGCCTTAGCTGCAAAATTAGGGGAAAGTTGTGAAATCCTAACTATCATGCTTTGAAATCGTAAACATAATAAAATAAGAAAAAATATTTACTAACCTACAAGCATGAATATCCACTTTGAAACCCAACCACGAAGAAAAGTATGAAATCCTAGTCGCGAAATGAGGGAGACGGGTGAATATATCATTTATGAAAATAATGAAATGAGGGGGGAAGTAATTAGGATTTAGGGATTTAGTCTATGTGGCAGTGAAACCTTATTGGCATGCAATGTGGCATCCACATGACATTTAACAACTTCTGTTAATAAGAAGGGTACTTTTGATTCAATAGTTTGACGGGAAGGGTAGTTTTGAGCCAAAATATAGTTCAAGGGTAAATATGAGCTATTTCAGATAGTTTAAAGGTATTTTTGAACCTTTCTATTTAGTGTACGTGGCAGTGGAATCCTATTGGCATGCAATGTGGCATCCATATGACATCCACGTGGCATTTAACAACTTCCGTTAATAAGAAGGGTACTTTTGACCCAATAGTATGACGGAAAGTGTAATTTTGAGCCAAAATAAAGTTTAAGGGTATATATGAGCTATTTCGAATAGTTTAGGGGTATTTTTGAGCCTTTTTCATTTTTTTAATTATAAAATAATGATTCACTATTAAAATTTATTAGGGCCTCAAAACTTTTGGAGGTCTAAGCATGCTTTGCTAACGTCACCCTTGTGTCACTCCTAACCTTACCCTTGAGTCACTCTTAGTAGTGCCCCCCTATCTTCAAATCCTGGGTTCGCCTCTACAACTCCCACCCCACCCCCACCCCCCACCCCTCCCAAATGATGATTATCAAATCATTAAATAAAGTATGTCATAATCTTTTTTGGAGAATCTCTAGTATATAAAAAAAAATCGCAAAAGCACAAAATCCCTAATATTAATAGTTCCATAATGTGGATGCAAAGAAGTTGAAGAACTAAACTAATTGAATTTAGTAACTAAAAGATAAAAAATTTAATATTCAAAATAGAAAGCATTATCTTTTGTTAAAAGAGGAATCAAAATCATTTATTTATTTGTTTTACACCTTAAATCTAAAATGTGGTTGTCCTGAATCATTTGATCTATGAAGATTAAGGAAGTCCGAAATCACTAATTGAGCCAATCGAAATTTCAGTTTGCATCACCTAAAGCAGAAATTGTCTTGAAATTAACTAGTGCACTACCAAAATATCGCCTTATAGTCATGATCGCAAAAATTGTGGCAAAATTAGCTAAAAAATTAAAAATTCTCTACGCAGTAGAACTGTAGCTAAAATAGGCGGAAAAATTTCATTCCCTCCCTTTATTTTTTCATTTTGCCTCCTTTTCAACTCTCTTCTTCAAAATCGGTTTATGTCTAAAGCCACTTCAAATAGTTGTGGAATGTGGTAAGTTTACTTCTTTCCAGTAACAAATAATTGCAATCTAGAGTCTTTAAACTCAAAACTGGAAGTAGGGTTTTGAATAAAGTTTTTGTTTATTGAAATATGCAATTTAATTTGATGTGTTTTTATTTTTTTAGTTGTAAAGAATAGAAATTTAGTGGTAGTATAAATCCTACTTTATATATGTAGTAGAAGTTGGAAAAAACATGTTCACAAATCTGGAAAGATTAATGGATGGATTTTCACCTCAAATTTTGTAGATAAGATTATACATTGGAGGAATGATTTACCATAAATATAAGTTACGATGTAATAACTTCTACCTCAACAAAAGTAAAGAAGTGCTACTTGGTAAGCCTCCCAAACATGTGGATTCTATTGATTGGACTGTCTTTGTGCATCACTGTTGTTCATAATTTGATTCTTTCTTTTCCTATCTTTTGGGTAAATAATTTTTATTACTCCTCTCCCCCCCCCCCAAATGATGATTATCAAATCATTAAATTAAGTATGTCATAAATTATTTTTTTTTGGAAAATTTGGAGAATCTCTACTATATAAAAAAAAAATTCACAAAAGCACAAAATCCCTAATATTAATAGTTCCATAATGTGGATGCAAAGAAGTTCAGGAACTAAACTAACTGAATTTAGTAACTAAAAGATAAAAGATTTAATATTCAAAATAGAAAACATTATCCTTTGTTAAAAGAGGAATCAAAATCATTTATTTATTTGTTTTACACCTTAAATTTAAAATTTGGTTGTTCTGAACAATTTGAGCCAATCGAAATTTCAGTTTGCATCACCTAAAGCAGAAATTGTCTTCAAATTTGGTATATGATTACAATCCTCAATATGGATCTTCACGTGTCTTTAATTAAACAATATCTTTGGTTATATTTTTTTGAAAGTTCAAGTAAATGTATAGAAAAAAGAGTGTTCTTGTAGTAGTTGTAGTTGTTGAGAATATTGTTAAATGATAAAAGTGTGCTCTGTTCTCTCTAACAACTTAAACTTTTAGCTAAGATTGTCACATACTTCAACAATTATAGTAGCATATCGCTATGTTTTGGACCATTACTTTGGCTTGTAAAGGTAAAAATGAAGTCTGAGTGGATTTTTAATGGTAAGAAAATTCAAATTTGCTCTTGGCCAAATATCTCATAATTGCTTATTTTAAACACTTTTGTAATAGATTTTCAAAAAAGCACATTATAGTGTTTGATAAACACATTTTATTTGACCAATCTTAAAAAACTAAAAAAATATTTTCAATGAGAGGGAGAAGAGACAGTAGAAACATTAAAAGAAAAGAAAAGGAGAAGATGGTTGTTTAATATTTTAGAGATAAATGGGTAAAATATTAGCAAGTAACAGTTTGGTAAACACAAAAGTTTGGTAAGAAATACCTTCGTCTTGAAAGAGTTAATTATCTGCTTTTGCTTCTTGGCAGAAGCATAAATTTGTAATTTTCTTTTCCACAGAAAAAGGGTTGTTTATGCATTGATTGTAATCTCAAAGGTAGCAATATCTGTAACACAAAACTATGAAGCAACCGATAACTCCAATAAGCATAAGCATAAGATTTAATAAACGATTGTCACAAAACAGATAAGAAACTTAACAACAAATTTCTCAAACATGAAATTAAAATGAGTACATTCTAATTATGAAATTGTATTTGGTAACATCATGACACCAATTGATACCCAAGCACATGTAGTCAACAGAATATGCTCCTCTTACGATAAAAGGAATCACTCAATCTGCATATATCCTAGCATCTTATGGAACATCATTTTGTTGAGCTGAAGTCTCATCACCTTCGTCAGCAAGCTAAAGAAAATGTTGAAAACTCAGTAAAAGCAGAACAGGATTAGTTTAAACCTTAAGTTTTGTTATAATACCTTTTCTTGTTTTGCTTTTGATGGACTTTTCACAACATCACCGTATTGAGGAGAAGTCTTAGCATCTTTCTTGACAGGCTGCACAAACATTGATTAAAAAAAAAAAAAAAAAAAAAAAAAACTAAGGGGTGATGTGTGAAATTTAAAGGGTATTCATATTATTGCACTTACCTTTTTGTCGATCATTGTTTTCTCAACGGAATTGTGTTGATTTTGTCCCTTTTTCTCATCACTGTCTACATCTGCTTGTTTCTGCATCATCTTCTTTCGATCCTCCTTTTCTTTCCTTCTCATTTCAGTTTCATGCCAAAGATACTGTGGAATTAAAAAAAAATTTAAAAGAATTCATGTTCACAGAAAATTAAAACAATCCTTGAAGAGTTTAATTAGTTGGGAGAGGAATCACTACGTGAAGCTTTCTCCTTATAATTAACGTTAAACAGAATATATTCATGTACATATGAAAATCTTTTATCAATTTTAGACACATGAAAAAAATAATAAATGAACTTTTTAAAAAAAATTACAATAAAATAATAATTTTATTTACCTAGTACAGATTAGGATCAAAAAGGATTATTTGTTTTTCCAATCATGGTTGTTGCTTATGCCAAACTTAGATTGAGAATTAAAGTCATACAAATTTGGAACTACCAATTACAAATTAAACATAGATACATCACAAAAATTGATTCTACTACAAATGTAATTAAGGCATGTGTTTTCATACCTATATCAATAGATCTTACTCTCTAAAATCCAATTGAGAGATAAAATAAAATAAAATAAAATAAATGAGAAATGAAATAAACAATAATCTTCTAGCACTTACTAGGTCGAAGAGCAAAAGAACAAGCTAAAAAAATTGAATGATAAATTAGATTAGGTTTTGAAGGAAACTAACTCACCATCACATATTCACTGTCCTTCATGATAGGGGAAAATGGATTGAAATCGGTGTTTCTCTCTCGTACTTATCTCGTCTCCACTTGATTGTTCGAACTATTTCCTGCTCAACATGAATTAATTGAACAAACATTGCTAAAAAAAATACTAGAAAATTCAGAAAGAAATCGATTCGAGAAAATTTTATGCTATAACCAACCTTGAACGAAATTTAGAGAAAAAAACATCAATTACTTAAAATCAATAAAACAACGTACACACACAAAAAGGAATCTAGATAGAAAGAAAGCATTTTTTGCAAATATAAATAGCTATGAAAACTCACTTTTTTTTTTTCAAATTTGACAAAAGGATTGTGTACAAAAGAAATTCTTCTCTCTCTCTATATATATATGTAATTTGTGTACAGATTCTAATTTAAGTTTTTTTCCATATATGAATAAGTACAAGACACTTTTGGACGTAAAATTATTCACTTTATTTTTAAAAAATAGTGTTTTAATTTCCATAATGATTATTCACTTCTTTTTAAAATTAGTGCTTTTTCCATAAAATTCTAAATCTAATTTGGAAATCAACTTATGACTGTCCCAAATTGGACAACTATTGACTGTCCTAAATCCAATTTTCAACTCACTTTTGACTGTCCAAAATTGGACAATTATGAACAAAAACTCAAAAATCAAGTTTTTCCATAATTAGAAAAAAAATCATTTGTGGGCGTCTCAATTATCCATTCTAGATTCTGAGTTGTGTTCATTGAGGCAATGAAAAATAGAGTATATGTTTTCTTTGATTATAAGATATCAAAAGCATTAAACGAGATGGAAAAAGATAGTAAATTTCTTTAATATGGAATGCTAGACCGGGAGATAGAGACGGAACCTCAAATGAAATCTTCTTTTTTTTTCTATTGCGGTAAAGAGAAACGGGAGAGGGGATTACAATGCAGGAAATTGAACCTGGTTGATGAAAGGTCAGAAAACCAACCAAGTGAGCTGCAATCGAAACTTTGAGCCTTCTTGTCCCATTCTACCATTGTGTCTGCACGAGTATATATAATGAATAGAGTGTATTGAATTGAAAGGGTAAGCAAGCAAAACGTGAGTGTGTGTGTAAGGTAGTGGTGTAATGGCGTGTGTTTCAATATGTATTGTTATTTTGTGTGTTGGAGTGTGTGTATAGTCCAGATGGTGATCATGGCAACAACGTGAGTTTATTAGAAGGAATCTTGTAAAGGTGGCAATGTCTCATTGGTTTATATTTAATTTTATTTTTTTGAAAAAGAGTCATTAGGAAATACAAAAAATAAACAAAATAGCCATAATACATAATTTTTCCTTTTAACTTTGCTTTTATCTCATATCTATGTCCTTCAACTTTGGATATACAGCCGTAGATAAGATTATACATTGGAGGAATAATTTACCATAAAATATAAGTTACGATGTAATAACTTCTACCCCAACAAAAGTAAAGAAGTGCTACTTGGTAGGCCTCCCAAAAATGTGGATTCTATTGATTGGACTGTCTTTGTGCATCAGTGTTGTTCATAATTTGATTCTTTCTTTTCCTATCTTTTGGGTAAATAATTTTTATTATTAACAAAAATGAATTTTACAACTCAAGGAAAAAATAAAAACAGAGAACTAGGTTTGATATTCATTCGAAATCTCTAGGCTTGCATATGTAGAATCTTAACAAAGAACAATGTCAGCACAATTTATGTTGGGTATACATTCAGTTCTCCTAGTTTCCTAGCCGACTTAGGTCTCAAATTTCCTCTCAAATATACTTCTTGAAGGATGATTTTGATCAGGATTTCGTCTATTCTTCTTGGCTTTGGAATATCCTCAGTTAGACATCTACCACAAGCGTCGAATTCTGTAACATATTGGACCCCTGCTACATAACAACGTTACTTCAGGAAAGTATGGAAAGAAAGAAATATGAAACTTTCTAACTCCTATGTTCTGTACATACACAATATAACTCATTTTGTACATTTAAATCTTCCTTCAACTATAAATACAAGAATAATTAGAAGTTATAACGTATAAGCTAAATCTGTAAAGACAAAAAAAAGGCTGAAATTACTAGTTACTTATAAGAAACCTATGTGATGTTAATGAATGCTTTAAATATGTTGGTACGTTATTGTTTCATCTTTCCAATGTCTGTTTTTGCTTTCTCCGTTCAATAACATTAGAGCTTAAACTCTCTTCTCGCTCCTATATATTCCTTTTAAATTTTATATTGCATCCTTTCTGTGGACGTACATACTCCTTTTAAGATGCCAACAATTATGAAATAGGATATAGTTTTATGATTGTTGAGTAATCTAAATGAACGTGTTATAAAAACCATTGTGAGTCTGAGAATTTAAGACAAATTTTTGTTTGCTTTCATTTAGTAATATTGTTGGTGTTGGTTGGGTTAAAGCGATTTATATAGCTTTAACTACTTGTGTCCTACATCTTGTGAAATTGTGCCTTTCTATTGCCTGTAAGTAAATATATGTTTTAGAATTACAGAAACAAAGTGCACAAAATGTAAAAAATGGAAAGAAACTTAAAGTCTCGCATGCCGGTGGTTGCAAAAGCAATGGAAGGAGAGGTCGTGTAATGGTATGTTTCTTAACCTTGAAATCTCTTTGGAAATCATTTTATTGTATCAAGCAAAATGTGTTTCATATTTATTTTTTATTTATATATATTTGATTAATGATTGGAGCGAAAATTAGGAAGACCTGTGTGTCGGAGTGAGGTTATTTTGTCAACTTTACTGAAGAAGGATGATATTTATGTGAATGAAGAAAGAAATATTTTAGCTGTAAGATTTATTTACCTGTCCATTGTGTGGATTTGTTCTTGTCTTTTTTCTTCAGTCCATAGCCTAGCGTAAGAATCAACTAGCTATCAAAGAATAAAAACAAAAAATAACTAATGTAAGTGAGCTTATTGTTCTAGCAGTTGCCTTTGTGCTACAAATCTGTCTGCCTAGGATGCTTTTCATCTTTCCTCGTCTAATAACTTTGAAATTGTGATCGTTTGCTTTGTGTTCTCTCATTACACATAAGAAAGTGGTGTTTGTTTAAGTTTTAGTCAAAATAGTTGATGTCTTGTAGTAATACTTTTGTTAATATGTTGTTTGTACAGATTCTGTTAACTTCTGTTAGTAGTAGTGCTTTGGGGTGTGGTCTATTTGCTTTTATTATTGTGAAAATATCCTTTCTTGTAGGATAAGATATCGGAGCATCTACCTAAAGATCAGGAACTTGCTGTCAATTTAGGTGTTCCTATGAAGATACTGGCTTATCCTAATGATGCCGTCGGAAAAGTGTATGGAGTTGAATATTCTGATCGTGTGTGTGGTTTAGGTGTAAATGTTTTCCCTTCAAATGATTTTGGAGTGCCTCACATTCAATTAGTCATGCGAATCTTGGTAGCTCTAGTAGTATGTTTCATCAACGTGTTCAAGACCTAGAGAAACATTTAGAAACCTTGAAAGACAAGGGATATGAAGAGACACTAACAATCAACTTGTGCAACATGAGAATCAGTTGGCAACTCTTCATAGGTTTTTACAAGCTATGTTTGATAGTGTTGCGTACTTTCAACTAATCTTCTTAGCCTTTAGTATATTTTAAAACAAATAATATATGTGGTATTTCTATTAACTTTTAGTATTTCCATTACTCTAGTATTTTGTGGTATTTTGTATGATTATTCAAGGTTTGAAGCTGTTATCTTTTGCGACTATATGAAGAACAATGTAGGAACTTTGATCATTATTATTATATCTAGTTTTCTGTGTATACTGGTCAATTTATCAGTGAATTATGTGATCACTGTGAATGCCTATCAATTAGTGTATTGATATTGAGATATATAACAGGGAAATTATTGTCTTTTTTTTTTTATAAAAAGAGAAACATACACTTTTGCCACGGTTGAACCGTAGCTAGTTTATATTTTGTATTAAAGTTATGAGCAAATTACCAACGCCTTAGTTAGCCATGATTTGTTGTAGGCAAATTTCATGGCAACACCCCTGTTGGGCACGCAACCGACCGTGGCTAACTGACTGTGGCCAATACGTGGTAGCCACGGTTTGGATACTATTTAGCCACGGATTTACGTGTGGCTAAAAGATGATTTTTTTGTAGTGTTGGTATATGATTACAATCCTCAATATGGATCTTCACGTGTCTTTAATTGAACCATATCTTTAGTCAATTTTTTTGTTTTGAAAGTTCAAGTAAATAGATAGAAAAAGAAGTGTTTCTTGCCGTAGTTGTAGTTGTTGAGAATATCATTAAATGATAAAAGTGTGTTATGTTCTCTATTACAATTTAAACTTTTAGATAAGATAATCACACACTTGAACAGTTATAGTAGCATATCGATGTGTTTTGGGCCATTACTTTGGCTTGTAAAGGTAAAAATAAAGTCTGAGTGAACTTTTATGGGAGGGAGAAGACAAAGTAGAAACAAAAAAGGAAAAGGAGAAGATGGTTGTTTAATATTTTAGAGATAAATGGGTAAAATATTAGCAAGTAACAGTTTGGTAGACACAAAATTTTGGTAAGAATACTTTTGTCTAGAGTTAATTATCTGCTTTTTCTTCTTGACAGAAACATAAATTTGTAATTTTCTATTCCGCAGAAAAAGGGTCGTTTATGCAACGTTTTTAATCTCAAAGGTAGCAATATATGTAATGCAAAATTATGAAGAGACCGATAACTCCAATAGGCAATAAGCATAAGATTTAATAAAAGATTGTCACAAAACAGATACGAAACTTAGCAACAAAGTTCTTAAACATGAAATTAAAATGAGTACAAAACAGATACGAAACTTAGCAACAAAGTTCTCAAACATGAAATTAAAATGAGTACAGTCTAATTATGAAATTGCATTTGGTAACATCATGACATCAACTGATTGCAAGGATTTTAATGGATTGTGAAAAAATAAATCATTTATGCATTCATAAATTCTATCAATTATTCATGATCGTAGAACTATATGATTTTCACATAAACGTATTACATGATAATTCTGTCGAGAATATATACATGAATCAGCCATTATAATTCTTGACTTGATTGAGCGGAAGTCTTTTCTTTTGGTTCTTCAAAAGTTATTTCTCTCTCTTACATTATATTTTATGAATAACTTTGATGAATAAGACTATGTCTTTATGGAAGAAAGAAAACTCGTTAAATAAGAGTATGTTTAACATCATTTCCACCTTTTCATCATGGTGAGTAATGGAGATAATGGGTAGTTTTAAAACTACCAAGTAACTTCCCGGCCACTTAATGGATAGTTAGAAGAGGTAATGAATAAAGTGGAAGACTTAATGAGTAGTTGGAAGTTACTAACTAACTTCCCCACTTCCTCACTTCTCCACACATGTAAGTAACTTCTCCACTTATCCAATTAGAATTAGAATTTAGTTAGTTTTTAAATATTAAACCAAAACAATATTGACGTGAACCATAAAAACTAACACACGTGGGTCATAAAACTAACATTCTCCCACTTGACACATGTAATATCATTTACTTAATAATTTAATAAACATTTCAATTACAATGTGCACATATACTAAATCCAACATTATTTGTTGTTATTAAGTAAATCAACTACTATGAGTCATGGCGGTTGTACACCACTTTATTTGACATAGTCCCTTCCATGAACTACAATATTAGTCTATTGCCTAACACAATCTTTCAAATACATAATGGTTCCACCATAATGCTTAGAATATTTATATCTAAAACAAAACTTGTCATCATCATTCTCAACATAACGTATACAAGAAAAAATATGTAATAACAGAAACATATATATAGTTGAGCTCAAAGTGTCAATGGCATAAACATAATATAACCTTTACATAAAGTCATTCATTGTTATGAATAAGACCCATTCTTTCAACATGTTCAACAAATATTTTGGGCAATAATCCTTTCGTCAAAAGATCAACAATCATAAGTTTGGTGTTAATATGTTCAATTGTCACTTTATGTTTCTGGACTTGTTCCTTAACTGAAAAGTATTTCAATTCCATATGCTTAGAACCCTTGGAATACTTATCATTCTTAGAGAAGAAGACTACTGCAGTATTATCACAATAAATTTTCAGCGGCTTGGAAATACTCTCAACTAGCCCAAGTCCTGAAATAAAATTTCGCAGCCAATTAGCATGAAATATGGCCTCAAACCATGTCACAAACTCAACTTCCATAGTGGATGCAGCTATAGACTGATTTGCACTCTTCCGTGATATTGCTCCTCCAGCTAATAGAAACAAACATTCAAATATGGATTTTCTTATATCCACACAACTAGCATAATCTAAATCTGAATATCCAGTTTCATAAAGATGAACAGATCTTCTATAAGTGAGCATATGATCTTAAGTTCCTTGCAAGTATCACAACACTTTCTTCGAAGTTTTTCAGTGATCCATTCCTGAATTTCTTTGATAACGACCAACATTCCAACAGCGAAACTGATGTCTGGTCTAGTACATGTTTGGGCATACATTAGACTCCCAACTATTGATACATAAGAAATGTCATTCATTTGCTTATGTTTCAATTCATTCTTTGGACATTGATTGAGACTAAATGTATCTCCTTTCTGAACTGGAACTGGACTTGATTATCATTTTTCCATTCTAAATCTCTCTCACACTTTATTGATATAGGCTTTCTGAGACAAACCTAATAATTTTTCTGATCTATTTCAAAATATTTCTATCCCAGTCACATAGGCTGTCTCTCCCATATCTTTCATTCAAAATTGTTAGATAGATATCTCTTGGTATCGTGCAACAAACCAAGATCATTAGTTGCAAGCAAGATGTCATCAACATACATGACTAACATAATAAACTTAGTCATCAACATACAGGACTAACATAATAAACTTACTCCCACTAACCTTCAGATATATACACAACAATGTTTTCCTTAAATCCAAAAGCTACAATAGTTTCATTAAACTTAAGATACTATTGTCGGGAAGCTTGTTTAAGTACGTATAATGACTTCTTAAGTTTACACACCATGTGTTCCTTTCCTTTACCATAATACCCTTCAGGTTGATTAATATAAACTTCTTCCTTCAAATTTTCATTTAGAAAAATTGTTTTCACATCCATTTGATGTAGCTCTAAGTCATAATGAGCTACTAAAGTCATTATAATTCTGACTAAATCTTTTCTAAAGACAGGTGAAAATGTTACTTTATAGTTGATGCAATTTTCTTTATAATTGATGCAATTTTTTTTAGTGATACCTTTTGCAACAAGTCTGACGTTCGATGTTGCCATTTGAGTCACGTTTGGTCTTAAGACCCATTTACACCCAACTCTTTTGCAACTTCTGGTAATTCAACAAGGTCCAATACTTCATTTTGTTTCATAGATTTCAACTCATCTTTCATAGCATTTATCCATCTATCAGAATCATTACTTTCAATAGCTTGTGAATATGAAACTGGATCATTATCAATTTTCAAGTCAATTTCTGACCTCGTGTAAATATACCAAATAGTCATAAAAAAATAAAATCTCTTTAGTCTTTGAGATTTTCTTAATGCTACTTCTTGTGGTACATCTACTGCAGGTTCATTAATTATCGCTTCATTGAGATTAACAGGAGCATCAACAACTTTAGGAACAACATATTTAAAAGAAGTAAAAGGTAGAGTAACCCTCACCCTGACTTCTTTAATTTCCATTTTACGTGGTTCTTTACTCCCACTAACTTCACCATTCTCAATGAACGTAATATTTTCAGTTTCAACTATTCTTGTATTGTGATTAGAACAGTAAAATCAATATCCTTTTGATTTTTCTGGATAACCAATGAAGAAATCACTGATTGTTCTTGAATTCAATTTTTTTTCTTGTGGGTTATAAACTCTAACTTTTGTCAGTCAATCCCAAACATGCAGGTGCCTTAAACTAGGTTTCATATCAGTCCACAGTTCAAAAGGAGTCTTTGGGACTGCTTTACTAGGAATCCTATTAAGTAAACATCAGTCCTTAATCCACAATGAAAGAGGAATAGATAAATTACTTAACATACTACTAACCATGTTCATTAATGTACGATTACGCCTTTTTGGTACACCATTTTTTTGTGGTGTTCCGTGTTGTTCATTTTCATCAGATTTTCCATAATATTCACCACCTCTATCTGACCTAATTATTTTCACCTTTCTATCTAGTTGTCTTTCAACCTCAGTAATAAAGAACTCTAAGACATTTATTGCTTGAGATTTTTTATATAACAAATATATATATCCATAACGTGAAAAATCGTCAATAAAAATGATAAAATATTTTTCTTTACTGAAAGATGTAATATCAAAAGGACCACATATATCAGTGTGGTTCCTTTCTTTGTGTGTCTTGGTTGTGTTCCTTTAATACAATCAACACAAATGTTAAAGTCTGTAAAATTCAAATTTGAAAGAATTTCATTCTTAACTAATCTTTTCAATCTTTCTTTGGATATGTGACCTACACGTTTGTGCCACAAGAAAGAAAATTGTTCATTCACCAAATTTCGTTTGGTTCCAATATCATGCTGCATAGTTAAGAGTGTTTCAGCAAATAGATTATCAAGATTCAGTTTGTATAAGTTATCACAAAGAGTACCAGTACCAATGAGATAATTATGTTTAAACAAACTAAAACATCCATTACCGAAATTAAAAGAGTATCCAGTCTTATCCAACTTAGACAAATCTTTTAAAATAAACTTACAAAAAATAAGATAAAAGAAATATATCTTGTTTTTATATACAAGAAATATTTATGTGCTAAAAATAGTGTAATACCTTAAATTCGGTAAAGAATACCGGTCTACAGTTTGCCCCGCTTTGACTGAAAACATGAAGAGTTTGCAGACAAAGAAGTAGACAACATGACAAGTTTTACTCTTATTTGAAAGAAAAAATATGCGACTGAGTCCTTGTTTTGGACAGCCTACAGAAGCATAAATTTATAATTTTCTTTTCCACATAAAAAACGTTTGTAATCTCAAAGGTAGCAATATATTTAACACAAAACAATGAAGAAAAACTCCAATAAGCATAAGATTTGATAAAATATTGTCACAAAACAGATAAGAAACTTAACAACAAATTAAAGTTCTGAAACATGAAATTAAAATTAGTACAGTCTAATTATGAAATTGTATTTGGTAACATCATGACGCCAATTGATACCGAAGCGCATGTAGTCAACAGAATACGCTCCTCTTATGACAAAAGGAATCACTCAATTTGCATAAGTCGTAGCATCTTGTGGAACATCATTTTGTTGTGCAGAAGTCCCATCACCTTCATCAGCAAGCTAATAAAAAGAAATGGTGATAACTCAGTAAAAGTATAATGGGGTTAGTTTAAAGCTTAAATTTTGTTATAATACCTTTTCTTGCTTTGCTTTTGATAGACTTTTCACAAAACGAACTAAGTTAATTACTAATTTTTTATGAAGCTCCCTTTCTGATTTAATGATGCATTGACCATGTTCATGATGTATGAATCTTCTTAAATGATTTTACTATGTTTTAACTTGGTCATGCATTTCATGTATTCGATTTTGTCTCCTTTATGATCATGCCTCATCTTTAATTGCATTAATTTAATACTTAGTACATTCCACTTACTTATGCATACTTGTTTCTACATTGTATCACTAAGTAAGGTTTGACGACTCTTCTTCTTCCGTTCATGGCTAGTTGATTGTATTAGATTATAGAGAAATTTCCCAGCAACTACTATGGCTACACCAATTCATCGCCAAGAAGACTTGAGTTTCAAATATCTTAAAAGTTTTTAGAATCATAATTTCTAATGGATACTCCATTCATGATGATTATCACCTCATTACGATTCCCAGGGGCGTTTGACGAGTGCACCCGGTAACTTTTTTACAAAAGTCGTGTCTGTATATATATATATATATATATATATATATATATATATATATATATATATATATATATATATATATATATATATATATATATATATATTTAATTGATAAAATGAACATATATTTAATTGTGCATTCTAACAACCACAAAAGTTATTGTGGGTGCACTGGTCAAACGCTCCAGCTCGCTGTACGAGCGTGCGAGATCGATCCCCAGTAAGAGGCAACAATTGTTTTTACTTTAAGTTCTTCTAATCAAACTATAAGACTAATTTTCCCAGCACAATTCTAAATAAAATACAATACTACTAGAAAATTTACAACTTACAAGTATTCTTATTTCTTTGCTGGATAATTGAAGTCCTACTCCTATTATCTCTCTGTAAATTTGCAAGTTCTTCATTATATGCGTATTATTTTTTGCAATAATTTGTTGTTGATTCTTGTGATTTGAGATGAATAGATTTTTGACGAAAAATAATTTTTTTCGATCAAGTGCTAGTTTTAGAGACAATTCTTTATGTTTTATAGATGAATTTGATTTACAGTCACTTAAACGGATCCTGAAGAAAGAATATTCATTGATAAATATATCCCGAGAATATGAGATGAAGTGAGAAAACACTATATTCAACAATAGTCTTGTCAACTGGATATTGATGATAATGAATATCCTCAAAGTAGATTCGGAAATAAATGCGTCGATTTTCTATACTAACAGTCCACTACTAAAGCTCGGGCCCTCGAGAATCCGCGTACCGCCACGGGAGAGCATTCCTTGGATAAACTCCATACCCTTCTTTCGGATCTCGAATCGAGAGGGAGTCAATTCCGAGTCCTTCTCTCAATTAAAAGGGAAGGTACCCCTGCGAAGGGGTTGGGACGAACACTCTACCACATAGTGGAGTGGATAACTAGGACTACTAAAATGGAGATCGTGTACAACAACAATATTATATTTGGTGTCGATTCATCCACACTTCCATTCCTTGTAGAGGAAGGCTAACTACTTGCTGGCTGGGAGTTGTATGAGCGGTAACGTCCACGTACGGCTCCGTGAGAAGGGAGGAATGAGTCGCTTCCCCCTTTCCTTCACCACTAGCTGGAGCACAGTCTTCGCCGGTCTCAAGGCTATCAACAAGACAAGCACAATAACGCGGCTACGAGCTCTTTCCTTACTCAGACCCCAAGCGGGCAGGGTGACAAGACTTTGATGCAGGGTTCGACATGGTCTTTGAGTACAAGCCTGGGAGGACCAATTTGCTGACGCACTAAGTCGAAGGGCCGAGTTGGCATCGAATTAGAATAGATAGCATCCATGAGGGGCCGTCCCCGAAAGCATAAGATAGAAAAACTAGATTTAGCGACAGAAAATATTTGTAGCTAAACAACAAAAACTATGTTGCTAAACCCACTTAGCGATGAATTAGCGATTGTTTTTGTTAACAACGAGCAAAATAGCAACAGACTAGCGACGAAGTTCATCGCTAAATGCAGTTTTTTTTAGTAGTATTCTTGATAGAAGTAATTTTTTCTTTATTTTTAACGGAAAAGGGTCAAAAATACCCTTAAACTATCTGAAATAGCTTAGATATACCCTTAAACTATATTTTGGCTCAAAACTATCCTTCCCGTCAAACTATTGGGTAAAAAATGCCCTTCAATTAACGGAAATTGTTAAATGCCATGTGATATCACATGAATGCCACATGGCACGCCAATAGATTTCCACTGCCACATAGACTAAAAGGAAAAGGGTCAAAAGTACCCTTAACTATCCCAAATTGCTCATATTTACCCTTAAACTATATTTCGGCTCAAAACTACCCTTCCCGTCAAACTATTGGGTCAAAAGTGACCTTCTTATTAGTGGAAGTTGTTAAATTCCACATGTGCCACATTGACAAA
>JAJJBR010000661.1:23882-44869 GCA_022817965.1 Solanum lycopersicoides | reverse complement strand
CTCGGACATCTATTGCAAGTGCATATCCCACTTTTGCACAGCAGGGTTATGAAAATCCACGAGAAGCGACTGGGCGTATTGTATGTGCCAATTGCCATTTAGCTAATAAGCCCGTGGAGATTGAGGTTCCACAAGCGTACTCCGGATACTGTATTTGAGGCAGTTGTTCGAATTCCTTATGATATGCAACTGAAACAAGTTCTTGCTAATGGTAAAAAAGGGGGTTGAACGTGGGGGCTTGTTCTTATTTTACCGGAGGGGGTTGAATTAGCTCCTCCCGATCGTATCTCTCCCGAGATGAAAGAAAAGATTGGCAATTTTTCTTTTAAGAGCTATCGCCCCAATAAAAAAAAGATTCTTGTGGTAGGCCCTGTCCCTGGTAAAAAATATAGTGAAATAACCTTCCCTATTCTTTCCCCGGACCCTGCTACTAAGAAGGATGTTCACTTCGAAAAATATCCTATATACGTAGGCGGGAACAGGGGAAGGGTTCAGATTTATCCCGACGGCAGCAAGAGTAAGAATGCAGTTTATAATGCTACAGCAGCAGGTATAGTAAGCAAAATCATACGAAAAGACAAAGGGGGATATGGGATAACCATAACGGATGCGTCGGATGGGCGTCAAGTGGTTGATATTATCCCTCCCGGACCAGAACTTCTTGTTTCCGGGGGCGAATCTATCAAATTTGATCAACCATTAACGAGTAATCCTAATGTAGGCGGATTTGGTCAGGGAGATGCAGAAATAGTACTTCAAGATCCATTACGTGTCCAAGGACTTTTGTTCTTCTTGGCATCTGTTATTTTGGCACAAATCTTTTTGGTTCTTAAAAAGAAAGAGTTCGAGAAGGTTCAATTGGCCGAAATGAATTTCTAGATTCGCAGATTTATCGACATCAAGTTCGTAAAAAGAACCAAATTCTTGTTAGCGATTATTTATGATAAAAAAAATGAAATTATGAAAACTCCTTTGTCTTATTTAGACCCTTCTGAAAAATCTACATTACATACTCTTTTTCTACGAGATGCTGGGAATCCCGTTGAGTTCTTACGCTTTCATGTTGACAACTCAATTCATTCGATTACTACAGGGATGAACCCAATCCGGAATATGAACCATAAAAGAAAATACCTATTAAACCGATTACAAGAATACCAGTTACAGTACCTATTATCCAAAGAGGAATCCTTCCAGTAGTATCGGCCATTTACCCCACTTCCCTCCAGATTTCATCAAGTGGTCATGCTAGAGACATAAACAGCCTTGGATAATTGAATTATGAGATCCTTCCGAACGAGCTAAGAGAATCTTATTTATTCTCTTTCGTTTTGTTAATTGAAGAAATAATTGGAAAATCAAAAAGCAAGTACAAAAATGAGTAATAACCCCCAGTAGAGACTGGTACGATGAAATTCAACATTTTGTTCGTTCGGGTTTGATTGTGTCGTAGCTCTATAATTCGGGTGTTGTTTATCGTTGGATGAACTGCTGATATTGATCCCAAAAAAAAGATTTTTTCAAGCGATTGTGTGATAACTTTTTCTTCTTCTCAATCATTCAAGATATTATGTGAATTAATATATTACTGAATCTAATGAGTTAAACTTAAATTAAAGTCAAAAGAAAAAGTTTTCTAGTTTTATAAGTGTTCGCTTTAAAATAGAAAATGGATTCGATACAATTCAACAGAATCTAAGAAATGATCAAAATAGAAATGATTTTCGAATTTTATTCTATAAAAATTCCTGTTTCATTTTTGAATGAAGTTAGACGATACAGCTCTTATTAGTTTAATAGTTTACCCAAGAGTTACTCAATGAATCGGTTGATTGGAATTGCGGGATGGATAGATGTTACAGATGATGAATCAATTTCTTTTATATGTCTGTCACTTTATCTTTGTTAGTGCTGTCTGCCTATAATGATAGATGAATCAAATTTCATTCAACTTCTTCTTTCAATTTCAATTGAGATTTTTGCCTATCCTCCTATTTTGCAAAAATGGAAACTTAGGTAAGTGCTTTCTAAACATATGTATAAAAAGAACATATTTCATTTAATTTAGCCCTTTCATGCTTACTATAACTAGTTCTTTCGGTTTTCTATTAGCGGCTTTAACTATAACCTCAGCTCTATTTATTGGTCTGAGCAAGATACGACTTATTTAAACTGAATATTCAAAATGAACAATTCAAAAAAAGAAATCTTTCTGTGGGATTACGTGTATTCTATATTTACTTACGTTACCAATTGTCAATTCTTGGTCATTGTCATTGAGATTCATGTCAATTCGGATTAATATTTAGGTATAGATATTACCTCTTTTTTTTTCTCCTTTCAAACAAAGAAAAATGGTTGAAGTTTTTCTATTTGGAATCGTGTTAGGCCTAATTCCTATTACTTTGGCTGGATTATTCCTAACTGCATATTTACAATACAGGCGTGGTGATCAGTTGGACCTTTGATTAATTAACATCTCTTTTTTTTTTATTGACCTCCTCTCCTTACAGTCAAGTGGCTTTCAGCTCCTTTATTAAACCCTCCCCTTTTAATAATAAGAAGGTAAGCATCAAAGCCCAGAAAACCCAACCTATACAAAGAGCTCTTTTCAGCCCCTACTCCTAACAAGTGAAAGTTGCTGGCACCCACCATATCTTGCTTCGGGGCCGATCTCTTGTATCGGAGCAAACAAATTCAATGATTTTCTATATTCTATTTATTTCTTTTTTCTTTATTGTTGACTTTTTTCCACCACAAACAGATTTGCCGCATGGATTGGATAGAGTCCCCTGATCTCGACATTCAAGCACGAATCCCTTGAGCGCTTCGGCGGCGGATAGCAGCATGGGCAAAGCACTCTGCTGCGGCGAGCAGCCGGTTCTTATTGCATTCACCAAGATAGTCTTGCTCGCTCCTTTCCTTACAGTCAAGTGGCTTTCCGCTCCTGAACTCTGCGGCGAGTTCAGCCACCACCTCCGGGTCTGGGCTCTGCTCGAGCGTAGTCAGCCAGCTTCGTGACTTTGCTTAGCTTCCAGCCTTGCAAAGGGATAACCTTTCACTATCTAGGCGCCCTCGAAGGAGGGGTCCCACGGACTTCTTCCCCGAAGGTCAAGCCGTAGTTCCTGTCCCTGGGAGAAGTGGAAGGAGTTAGGAGGATGGAGCGCCCTTTGCCCTAAGAAATAGGCGGCTTCGCCTTCAAGCCGTCAATAAAATCGAGCTAGTGATCATGACAGTACACTGATGCATAGGTCTTCTTTACTTTACGGCCTTTTGATTATGATGCATCATGAACGTGCCAATATGTGATCGGGGTGAGCGGTGGTTAGATATAGGGGCGGCTTCGCCGGCTTGGATTGGAAGGAAGGGCTTCGCTTTCCGATCTCTTTTTGAGGCCGGTTTGGATGAGCGTGGGCAAGTTCGGGATTCACTATCGCTTTCCGCTTGGAGCGGCTCACCCCCTTGTCACTTAAAGGGCGAAGTCGCCGAAGCGAGTCGAAAGGCCAAAGAGTCATCTTTGAAGGCTACTATGCATCCTTATTCATAGTAGAGTGTAAGGTAGGTTTGGGTATAGCAGGACTTGAACCTGCGACCATTAGGTTAAAAGCCCAATGCTCTACCAACTGAGCTATACACCCAAAAAAAGATGTAGTAGTAAATAAGGATTGGTACGGAAAAGAGGCCGGCCCCCTTCTTCTCATCATATTAAAGGAGCGCGGCTCTGTATGAGGCTCGTACTGCAGAGCAAGCGGAAGAAAACGTAAGGTCGCGCGTTAGCACTCCTGCAAGAAAAGGGATGCGCTAAGGCGCAACGGCTTTCGCGCAGCTGCTACGCCCTTGCTTCTTGCCCCTTATTTCTAACTCAAGGAAAGCCTTGATCGATATGAGAAAGATGCGCTCAAGCGCCCAACCTATACAAGGGGCTTGGGCTCGAAAGCCGGCCTTACTCAACAAGCACCTTTCTTAGTAAGGTTGCTTGTTTCCACTCATTGAAGATTCTATCTACAAAAGAAGGTCAACGGGGGATACTCAAATTGCTCTCACTGACACCAGAGAAGGTGAGGGCGTCTTTCTTTCCAGCCGCCATACGGTTCGCCTTAAAGCCTTAAGGAGAGGGGGAGGAGCAGTTATCTATGTAATTACGGTCTTTGTTGGCCGTTGTTCCGGTCGAGCACTCTCTTTTCTTTGTCCAATTCCGTCTTACCAAACAAGACTGACTTCTTACCAACCCGCGAAGGGTTGTGAGGCTGGACCAGGTACGAGGAATGAATCTATATCTGTGCACGGAAGTTGCTGGCCGGCGGCCGCTCAACTGTTCGAGCGCAATGCAGTGGTGTTGGTTCCGATTCGACAAAGGTAGAATGCCTGGTCGAAGGTCCAGTACAGTAGGTAGCAGGCGTGTTCGTTTTGGCTCCCGAGCGAGAACGATAAATAGGCGATGCACCATCCTTGCTGCTACGTACGGTTTCCTTGACTTGACAGATTCATTCAATTGAACCCACACTCAAAGGAGGACCACAAGCTCGGGGCTCGACGAAACAGAAAGTTTCAGCATGTTGAAAATGGGGTTAGCAGTGAAAGAAAGAGCCCGGCATTCATTTCTGAATGAATATTCATAGCTGAGTCTACTAAAAGAGGGACCCGCCTCGTCGTGGTGATTAGAGGACACCTCTGATCGTTCACCTCTAATGTGACACGTTCCCTCCCAGTTATAGGGTCAACGGGATCAGTCGGCTAGAGAGCGGGGCTATTCTTCTTCCGGGGAGACAAAGTCGTCCCTTCTACTGACCGAACCCTCAGTTCGGGGGCCTTCGTCAACATGTTACGAAGCTCCAGTCTTCGGTGGGTCACCATTACTTGACTTAGAAAGGCGAACATCTGGGCAAGGGAAAGCGCAGTGCGCCTGGTGCAAATGGCTTTCTTTTTTCATGATATACCAATCAGAATGGAGGGTCCTACCTACGTACATGATTGATAGAATCACTACGTAGGGGGGCGGTCAACTTGATGCGGGAGAGGCATGAGTGCAGTTCAATCTTGTGGTGTATTCGTTTGTAGTGAGTAGGGCCTCTTTCTCGTTGATCAGTTCGCCTCCGCTCTATTGAAAAGTAGGAATTCCTACGGCGGTTTTGTCAACGAACGCGTCTCGGGCCGGATTGACTAACCTAACCCACCCTTAAGGAGGCTTTTCCATAGTTGGGTGTCCGCTTTAGTGTGATTTACGAAGGCTAGGCTAGGTTTGGTAATATCCAAAACAAATGAAAAGAGATCGGGGTCGATAGGTGGCAGTTGGCAAGGAACTTGATCCCCCCCAAAAAAAGGGGGAAGCCGCGGTCGAACTCAAATTCTGGAAATAAGTCGGGGCCCTTTTACCAAGTCTACCAGATAGAAGATGATAGAGGGCCAACTATCGTTGCCTTGCACAAGACGGTGCCCTTTCACTTCGAGTTCCTTCCTTCGTAGTCAAATCTGATGATACGCTTTGGCGATGTTACCTACCAAATAAAAGGCCTGCTAGGTGATCGAAATCGCTCAGGTCAGTGAGGACTCACTCACTCATCTACTCCTTATCTATTTAATACTTTCTTCTATCTACTTAATTAATTTAAAAGGCGACCCGCCGCGCCGGGCTATAAGATAAGATACAGTTCTTGTACTACTTGATTGACTGGTAAGAAAGAGCTTCCGTAAGAACTGGAAGACTCTTGTATGTACGGTAACCCTCTCTTCCGCTACTGGTGGACTGTTGCACAGAAAGGGCGACAGAAGCAACCTTTCTTAGCGCGCTTTTCAAGCGCTTAGCTTCTGCTAGTGGCGGGGCGGCAAGGCCATGTTGTTCAGTTGGAAGCCTAAGCCAAGAAGGTACGAACGAAGTGACGGGCCCCTTTAGAAGATAGGGGGCGGCTTTCTTGTGGTAGTAATTGCGAACATCTCTCCTCTTCTCTTAGCGTGCACAGTTTGCTTACATGCCGCCTTAGGCACATCTCTCTTTCTTAGTTTCACGCTGGACTAATGATAATGAATGAAAGTCAGTCTTTTAGTAAACGTATATAAGCAGCTCTTTAGTGTATAAGCAATTCTTTAGTGGTCGCACCGAAAGTACGGTGGAGGTTGGTTGAAGATGATCTTACGCGGCGTTCAGAACCAGTCTTGAAGTGAATGAATTATAAAGAAGTAAGGAAATGAGACGACTCTTTCTTGAACTATATCATAAACAGATCTTCCCCTCCACACCAATCACGAGTTTTTCTCTATTCCTCTCGTATATCGTCGTAACGCCCTTAATGCTAGGTTTTGAAAAAGACTTTTCATGTCATTCCCATTTAGGTCCGATTCGGATCCCTCCGTTGTTTCCTTTTCCTTCCGCACCTTTTCCTCGAAATGAGAAAGAAGATGGTACACTTGAATTGTATTATTTAAGTGCTTATTGCTTGCCAAAAATCCTACTTCTACAATTGGTAGGTCACCGGGTTATTCAAATAAGTCGTGTTTTCCGTGGTTTTCCCATGTTACAACTTCCGTACCAATTCGGTCGATCCGGAATGGATCGGTTAAACATTCCATTAGGTAGCCTGGTCTTGACTCTTCTGTGTGGTATTCATTCTCGTTCGGCTCTTGGAATCACATCCAGCAGTGGTTGGAACAGCTCGCAAAATCCAACCACTTCACCTACTTCATTGCCCCCAACCGTTTCTCGTACCTCTATTGAAACAGAATGGTTTCATGTTCTTTCATCGATTGGTTATTCCTCTCCGTTCGTATCTCTTTTTCCAATTTCGGTCTCGATTAGTTCACAAGATTGAATGGCCAATTCTCCTCCGAACCCTCGATTCATTCCGTGGCGCGAAATCCATCATTGGCAAAACAATTATTTGGTTATGCCATTTTGGGCTTTGCTCTAACCGAAGCTATTGCATCGTTTGCCCCAATGATGGCCTTTTTGATCTCATTCGTATTCCAAGTTCGTTAGTAATCGTTTACGGTGGGTGGATAAGCAGGAAGGGATCCCTGTGGTTAGACTAACTGGCCGAGAAGGCTAGTGAGGTTCCTGCTATGGTGAAGTGAAAGATCTTTCACTATAGTGGGAAGAAGACAGGTGGGAGCGAGCCGAGCGAGAGCAAAGCAAGTTTCAGTGGTGGGCTGTCTTCGCGGTCCCATTTTAGACATAGTAAGAAGAGCAGCAATGCTGGGTAAAGCCATAAGCATTGAGCTTACGCGGACCAAGCTGCGAAAAAGACTTTTTGGGTAGCCCTCCTTCCATGCCAAGCCAGCACGATGGGGTTCCCCTTCCTCGGACCAAGAGGCTTGGACTATGAGCCCGCTTAGCAAACGAGGCTCGGGACGGGGTGGATGGTTATGGCGTATCGTAGATCGGACTTTGCTTTTCCAGGCTCCAGGCTAGAGAAGGGCTATTCCATATCAGCAGCTATGCTAGCTCGAAAAGGACTGAAAGAACTTACATTAGGTCGTGACTTGAGGGTGAGGGGAAGGAGCGGTAAAGAAGTAAGGAGGTCGACTAGTTCTTAGCTTGATTGAACTCAGCATAGTTAGAGATTAGAGGAGATAGCCTTTCTTTCTATTGCTTGAGTGGAATCAGTTGACAAAAAGCTCGAACGTAATTGACTTCTTTCTTAACTTAAATAAAGGAAGAGATGATTTGGAGAAGAATTCATTCCTCTCCGAGCAGTGAAGTGCCATATCCTAGAGAGAGGGCTTTACCGGTCGTTAAGATAGAGTTGGTGTCGGTAGCTGTTCTTGCTTAGCGGGATCAGGTCACCAATCGGTGACATAGTTTAGGAATGAATATCTGTAACTCCCATTCCAGTACTTAAACTGACAAAATGGAATAAACAATCAAGACCTGGCTCAAGGCTAACCCCTCCACACTCAGGGTCAGGAACGGGAAAGGGAGAATGAGTAGGACAGGCTCGAGGTCAATTCTTTCTTTTAGGAGAGATCCCACCCCCTTCTTTAGCGCTTGTTCGTTCTATAAGACTTCCTTCTTGTTCTCGGTGAAGGAATCGGAGCTGCTATAGAATCAGCATCTTACTCTTTAACGGCAAGCGCAGCAACGAGAAGTTTTCCTCTGCTGGAAAGCAGTCCTTCACGGATATGGGAGCTTACTCCGCTGTTGCTGGTTTAGTAAGCTAAGCATTTCCATCCTTTATGATTATGAAAAAGGAATGGATAGAGAGGAAGGCTCCAGGGTTTCTTTTTCTTGGTGTCAACATAGGAATGGGAGCTGTTTGAATGGATGCCCTTTTCCCTTGTTTGTTGAATCAGCCAAGTCAGTAGCCTTTCTTTTATGCGGGATTGCCTGTTGATGCAAGGAATAAGGGCTACTAGTCTTTTCGGAAACTGCTGCTAAGATCCAAAGTTACATAGATTTCTCTCTTTTAGTGTGGGGGCATTAGTAAAAGGCCTAAGCGGTCTTAGCTCCTTCTCTGGTCTTGCCGCCCTTGCCCCTCTTCTCTTTTCTCTTCTTTTAGAAGCTGTCTGTGATCGGAACTTCTTTCGCTTTGAACGACTCCGGTCCTATTTCATCTCTTGCCGCGGCTAGTCTCTTTGTAGTAGTAATAGCGGGAGGGGGGGAACTCTTTTGAAAGAAGAAACGATTTGGTCTCAATAAAAGAGCCTATGAAAAGAAAAGAAAATGGAATTGAAAGTTCCTTGCCTTAGACTTCGAGTTGACAGAGAGGAATGACAGAACTCTTGGCCTTACGAGACGCGGGCAACTTTGCTATTCAAAGGGATAGAAGTAAGAAAATGTTGGAAGAGATGGCCTTGAGCCTGTTCTGGGTTCTATTAATTAATAATTAGATTGTGCCAGGTCACTGAACTTAGAGTAGGAAATTCCAGTGAAAGCTTCATCCTAAGAAGACTGAAGAAGAGCAAGAACATCGGGCATTCCTATTCCGAAAAGGCTAGCTGCTGATTTCACTCAACCTCTCCTCGGCTCACTCGCTGCCTTAGCCTTAAGTCTGAACCTTCACTCCGGAAGTTCCTTCGTTTTGTTTCAATAGAAGCTAGATTGCCGCCTTCAAGCCTAGAGAGCAAGAAGCTCTTCGTGGCAAAAGTCTTGCACGTCTTTGTACTAAGAGCGGATATGCATCATGTTGTGCTTCTAAACGGCAGCAAATCCTTCTCACTTTTTTGATGCGAATTGAATACGCAGCTCTAAGACGAGGGAAGCGCTTAAAAGCCCCTTTATTCATACATTGAATTTCTAGATAGCCGGATAGCAACGGTCTTCTTCTAGCTCCTCGCGGATTCTCTGTATTCTCTTCCGAACAGCGGATTTCCTCTTTCTATTAAGAAATTCTAAAGAAAAAGTCCCTCGGACGAGGAAAGAAGGGGCTTTTGATCGAGATGGGTAGAAGAAGCACTGCAAAAACTGTGGGAATTAGGAACTAACTTCGTTCTATTGCCTAGTGTCTGAGCTAACATTAAGGAATAGGCGGGATGCTTAAGAAAAAAAGAAAGTGTGTTTTCAGGTAGCTATGGAATTGCTGCTAGTAGACTGAAAGGCTATTCCCTCCCTAACCCTAAGGTAACCGCTACGCAACTCATTTCCTGGGCAAGCGGGGGAATCGAATCAACCCGAAATGGGCTTTCATTTCTTTCTCATCATCTTAAACCAGCCGAAAGGCTTACGCCCTTGGGTACTTTACATAATCTGAAATGAGGGAACTCCTAATGCGAAGGTAGACTCCGGTCTTCTTATTCAAGTAGTTAACATTTCCCTTCGGTAAGCATTCCTTGGGCGAAGAGGGGATTTGCGCATCCAACGATAAGATAAATGGCCTTGCTTGCCTTTTGTGATCTGCCAATTGCAATACATGGAAAAGGCTGACACAACCCATTCAAACAGCTCTTATATACGCGCTATTTCATGCACACTTGCAGCCGCAGATCGTCTTCTCCTCCTTTCTTTTGAAGTTCAATGTCGGAAATCGTATTCTCAGCCTAGCTAAAGCGAGGCAGCACTATTCGCTTGAAGTAAAGTGTCCCTTGCTTGCACAAGCCTGATTTATATATGCGACCCCCTATGATTCACTTTAGAACTCGTGCCCTAAGCCTGACCTTCGACGATGCTAGGTCTCGGGGTAAGCCCTTCGTCGCTGCGTTCCGGTCGATAAAATCCTCCGAGTGACTGACGACTCGTGAGCTCGCAGGGCTCATAGGATGGGAAAAGCCCCTCTCTTCATTTCATTATTTCATTGACGGGTTTTCACGACGTAAGCCAGTGGAAGCAAACGGGCAATCGGCTGCCTAAAGGACCCCATTTGTGGTTGAAGGCTAAGTTCATTCTTCGATATATCTCACTCCGCTATGCTAGAAGACTGAGCAGCTTCAGTTTATTACCAACCTCGGGTTCAACAACTATTGGGTAAAGCCTAAACCTTACTCCTTTCCTTCTATCGGAACTGGCAACAGATCTCTAGATCCGATGCAACTAGAAGTCAGTCGATTCCGTCTGAGAATGGTTTCAGTCCAAACCCTTTTTGTCGAGTGAAACTCCGCTTCTTAAGAGCTTATTTGGACAGACTCACTCCCTTACTCGCTGTCTTATATTCCACTCGCTTCCTTTGGAAAAAGAGTCAGAACTGATAGTCATCGCCTTTCCCTTTCGACTGGACAAATTCAATAGCTGCTCCTAGCCCGATTCCAAGACCTGGACCTCTTTCAGGTTTGAAAGCAGCCCTTATTCCATCAACAGCTCAATCGATGGGACTTGCTTTCCTTCCTAAAGGAAGTTAGCCGGAGCCGGTAGAAATGACTGACTGAAGATAGAGAGAGATCACCTCCATTCTCCGAATAGTAACACGGTAAAGCCAAAGATCTGATTCACTAGCATAGGAAACCTACTGAAGCCCAAGGTAAGGGAGGAGCGTCATGGCTAGAGGTCGAAGAAGCTCCAACCCCGGCGATCTAAGTGAGGCGATGCCTTTGAAGTAGCGGACCTATAGGTGTGACTGAACTCGCCGATCAGGCGTATACTGATGAAAATAAGATTCTTATGAGAGAAAGCCTCCAATACGTTCGTGCATTTGCTTGCCTTGCCGTTTTCATACGTTTTTCGGTGGGAGCCTGAAGCTGAGACCTGGGAGAGGAGACCAGACTGAAGTAAGGCCTAACTTGAAACTATGTACCGTAGTTTGAGCAATCATAACTGATCACTATATATTGATCTTGCCAAAAATCACTAGTGGAATAACAAGTACAAGTAATGGTACACGCGCCTTCGAAAGCTTCTTCTCGAGTTTGGAGCATGAAGCGGTCTTGTGGATAGTTCTCCGGTTCGGGTACCAAGGAAACGGAGCAAGAAAACGTATGCGCATCCGAACTATTAGCTTCACTAACGCACACCGGCAAGAAGCCGGCCGGTGTTTGTTCACACCGTTCGGTGCTTGTTCACACAGGCTTCCGCGGTAGCTCAGCCGTTGCTTGTTCTGAATGAAAGTGAATACAGACGCACCTTTCTTTAGTGCAGAGCCGGGTTCATGATTGCGGATTGCGCAGACTGACTTCTCCTAATGGCATATAGAAACGTGGTAGGGGAGGTTAGCTCAGGGAAGGAAGCTAAGTAAGGGCGAGCTACAACAAACACAAAGGAAAGGTCCGCTTCAGGATCATTTGAATAATGTGAAGATACAGACGAAGCAGCTAAAGCCGAATCAGAATATTCCGCTGAAGCAGAAACGATAGGATCGTAAGAAGAAAAAGGCTATACGCCTATCCGTATTATGTAGAATAGCCCGTCCCTTGAGCGTGGAGCCCTTGCTCTATCCCCCCTTTGATTTTGGTCGATCTCTCTTGAACTGCACGCAGCTTTTCCCTATCCTCCTATAAGTAGTCCACTGAGAGTAGGGAGCTCTAGTACTCGTTGTCTTACTCGTTATACTAGTTAGACTCACTTCAAGTATTCCGTTCGTTCACTTCAAGCTCGAAGATATACGTATCTTTTCGTTCAACTCCTTTCGTTTATTCCACTCGCTCTTTCCAGCTCTGAAAGCAAGGAGTATAGTATCGAACCGGCCAGCACGCACTATCGGATCAGCCCCTTCCTTTCTCTTGGAACCGAAGCGGGAACTGGGAAGGTTGTCAGACAACTCTCCGAACTCTTACTTTTCTATCTCGTGTGCAAGATATAGTGTATGACCTGCAACTGGGTACACTAGAAGTTTTCCTTCATCCTTTGGGAATCAAGTCATTCAATGAATGAAAAGTGAAAAACCTGTAGATAAATGCTTTATACAGATGACGATAAGACTTTCCAATCAGTAGCTGGGCTAGGGCTTATTCTGATTCACTTGCTATGGCATTCGTAGCATCAATTCCTTGCATCCCTCCTATTAATAAGGTAATAAGGCTCTGCCCACTCAGAGTGGACAGACTTTCTAGTTTTCAGCGGTTTATGCTAAATGTACGAGGGCTGCCCGTCGATTATTGTGGGATGCAATGGACTCTATTCAGAGGACTGTCCTCGCACGTGTAAGATTAGATCGGGGTTTCACTCCCTTACTACTCCTTTACAATAATTCTCCTAATATAAGAAGTATCTAACCTATCTAAACGCAAGCATGCACGAGTCAAAGGAGGCAATTCAGAATGAAAGACATGCAAACCAGAAACGGAGGAAGCCGCCCTTGCAGATAAGATGGCCGAGATACGGAATAGGGAACTCGCTCGCTTCGGAATCCCTTTCAGATAGGAGGACCCCTTTTTTGGGATAGACCGACCCCTACACGGGAGCGATAGCGAAGCCAATCCGGGTAGGCGCACAGTCCTTATAGCATAGCAAACGTTCCACTTATAGGCTCCCGAACCCTCGATTCGATTGTTTTCCAAGAATGTTGAGCCGGGTATGTAAGCCATGTATCTGGGAGGAACAACAATAAAAGAAGGGCTTTCGGTTTTTGTCTTGCAGCTATTTTCAAAATATATATATAAGAATCCCTTTTTTAGAAGAAAGATTATATATATGTCCAATCTCTAGTGGTGGTGGAACCAACCAAGATGTATGTCGTCCGACCCGACCTCAGACTCTTTCTTCCCGACCTATTTGACTCTCTGGCCGTAGTTATTTAGGTGGTATTCCGAGATCGAATTCCTCCCAGGAACACACGAAACAAAGATATGAACTGGGTAAATAGAAATGGAAAAGAGATGTTTCTATTTCATCCAAATTAGTTGCTTTTTCTACATCCATATGATCTACTAAAGTAGATCGGTATTGACCATATAATAAAAGCAGATCTTGGTCCATGGAGTCCCAAGAAGGTAAGAACTCCAACCTGTCCGATGCTTCTTCGGCCAAATACGATATACAAGTGGGACCTGCACTATGAGCAAGCTGTGCGAAAAACCGCTTCTTTTTTCCGGTTCCGAAACAACTTGGGCGAAATAGGGTTCTACCGGGAAACCATGGATTTTTGAGTTTTCGCCATTGGTTACTGGTTGAGCCACTGGAATGGAATGAGATAAGAATCTCTGGAGATCTTTCCTCTCCACTTACTCGTAACAGGCTTTTCTTCTGTAGAAGACTTCTTCCGAATGGCATAATTGTCCGACACTACGTTCCTCGATCTTCAAAGAAAACTGACTCCTCCTACTCCTCCTTCTCCTTTAGGATAGGATCCTCCTTGGTTTGGTCCTTCTTTCACTAATGGTCTCACCATTTTCTAGTAGTAGTAGTTCGCGCGAGGGACTTTTCTATCGCTTGCCCTTGCCTTTCACTCTCATTTGGTCTCTTTCTTCTAAAAAATAAAGCGAAGCAAAGCGCATGGCAAAGAAGCAGCCAGCTGACTGCCCCCTTCCACTCGGCCTTTCTTCGCTGTGTGAATAAGGTCTTAGTCTGTATGGGCATTCTGGGCAGGCCGCAATAAGTCGCTAGTCGAAGGTTTAGACCAATCGCAATTCATCACCATCTTGCCCGCCTCCAATTGATGACTGGCTATTATATAAGTGTTGACCTAAGCCCCTGCGCAGGGGCTCGGCTCCCGAACCGTACGTGAGCTGTCTCGTACGGCTCTTCCTAAGAACTTGAAGCCCCCTCTCTCTAAATAGAAAAAAATGCATTTACAAGAAAAAAAAGACTTTTTCAAAAAGCCTTCGCCCGCCTATTCAACGGGGCTATTAGAGAAGCTGCTTCGTTCCTTGACTTCTTTTCTCAGTCAAGCTTCCTTGTTCCTTAGTGTAGTCTCGGTCCATAGTTTAAGACTCCGTTCCTTATAGCCTAGTCTATATCCACAGCTGACGTGACTCCGTACCGACGCCTTTCCCTTTGTATAGTATACGGCTAAGTGACTTCATAACCTCAACCTACTTTTTTGCTTACTGTAGCATAGGCCTTCGTCGGGCTTTCGTCCCTTCGCCTATAGACGGCGGCTTGGCTTCGCTATCGCTCATGACTTGGTATAGAGCCGTGTAGTCGTCGGTTTTACCACCAGAATGCCTATGAGATAGTGGTAGTGGTCGGCCTTTCGAATGCCTTCTTCCTTACTTTTCTGAGAAGCCCTTTACGACTATACTATAAAGGACAGGGGGGTGTTCGCCTTTGGAAACTTAGCTACTTAAGTCCTTCTCAGAAAGTCAAAGTAAGGGCGAACGTCATTCTGTTCTACAGCTACAACACTATATATTTCTTATATATATTAAACATCTTAATAGTAGAACTACTTTCGTACTACTAAACAAGGAAACCTTCGGCTCCCTTTGTTTGAATAAACGCCGCTTATTTTAGTTTACATTCAAACCAAAGTAAACCAAGCCTAAGCGGTCACGACATCTTGTTGATATTGATTGAGGAGTTTGATGGAGTTTAGCTGACTGAATCCATAAACCTAGAAAGTCGCCGTCACTGGTACTTTTTTATTAGAATTTTACTCTATAGGTAGGTATCGGCGGGGCTTGCGTAATGTAGTTGTAGTTAAGGCTGAAGTAGCGCTTTTTTTTTTAGAAGATCTACTGAAGTACCAAAGGCGAACGGGGCTCCCAGGCCGGGACGTCTGGCAGAATGCTTGGCCTCCTGCGCTGGAAGCGAGACCCGAAGGGTGAGCTTATGGCGGTTAGCTTCTAGCACTAAATAATAGGCATTAGGCATTCTGAGCTGAAAGGAGGCAAGCAAATGAAGGGAGGCATTACGGGCCGACTACAAGAAAAGCAAAGCTTCGTAGACTCGGTCAAGTCGCTTATAGAATGCCGACGACTATTTTCTAATAAGTGAAGGGGAGAGGGAAGCGAGGCTTAGCGAGCTTTATAAGGCCGACCACTACATAAGCCGCTGGCGGAGAAAGCTCGAAGAGCTTCCCTTCATTCATTACTAAGCCAGGGTCCCAGGTCTCCGAGTCAGCCCGCGCTTTTTCGAAGAATCCTGCACCCATGGGCATACGGCCTGGCAGGCCTTCCCTTTCCGCCGGAGCTTCATGGGCGTTGCCCCGTTCCCCAATCAGATGTTTGGATGTGAGCTATACTCCGCGAGGAGCCAAACGGGCGTATGGCCTTGCCTTGCCATTTGACCTCTTTTCCCGTGTGACTAGGAATGCTCAGTGACAACCTCTCAATTGTCACCGCCTGGCCTCTCTTGCTACCACGGTAGCACCTAGTGTGGTCAGCACCAATCGTGTTCGGGCAACGAAGCTTACACTCATTCACATTGGTTCATCCTGCTATGCCCTGGGCCTTTTGCTCTTCTAACGTAAAAGGTGGCCGGCCATTCGTCAAGGCCCAGGAATCCGCTGGACATCTCAGCGGCGGGATTTGATACCCGCATCCGATCGAAGTTGCATTTTAGTGCTCCCCTAACATAAAGGGGGGCTTTTTCTAAGTGGGTCGCTTCGCGCAAGACATTGCTTAGGACCAACGGGTCACACGACAGGTGCACGATCTACTTTGCGCGTTCCATCCTTCAGCCCTTCGCCTATCGGCTTGGCAGGCAAGCTACCTTGATCCGTCTTCGGCTTCGATTCGTTACGCTCAGAAGCTCCAACAAGCCCTAAAGTCTCTTGCCGCCTAAAACTCTGCCAAGAGAGCGCTGCTTTACGTTTGATCCTATGTACCCATAGAATGCTATGCGTTCTCCACTTTCGGATCTCGCAAAGAGAGAACGTGTTTTTTCCTCTGACTTTCTCTCTCATTCGCGGAGCGAAGAAAGCGGGCTTTGCCCCAGCTACCGCTATCCTTGGGAAACCAAAAGAGCTACCGAAGGAAAGGGATGCAGTCTCTCCCTTGGCCTTTGGAGAGGAGAGGGCAGAGAAGAAAACGTCCTTCGCGCAAGTTTTTTTGCTTCCTGCGTCCTTACTAGTAAAAAAGGGGCTCTTCGACCAAGAAGGCATTCTGGTAGGAAGGCCGACCACTACATAAGTCGCCATCCGTCCAGGAGAGAAGCAAGCTACCTTTCTTTGATCCCCCTTCCCGGGCAGGGAAGAGAACGAAAATGGACCGCAGAGGGTAGTCGTGGTTGATTTTGATTCGAGGATCTTACGCGGCGGAGCGAACTCTTCTATCGTGTTGCATTTTCTCTGGCGGACCCCCCCCCCGGTCCATCGTACTGGAGCGATTCGAGAAGAACGATTAGGCGCATATTCTATCCTTTCTACAATGCCTATAGACGAAGTGCTTCGTTTCAGATCAATTCTTCGCTGCAATCGCTTCGATCCACCCCCTCGGTGAAAAACCGTAATACGCCCTGAGGAATTCCTACCAGCAGACTTCCCTGTACTCAAAGTGAATTGTCTAAGTGCTCTCCTTTGTCTCATTGTTTATCTCGTAATCATTCGATTCCGCCCCTAAAGCTAGCTCCTACTCCTCCTCCTTCTCCTTTAGGATAGGATCCTCCTTGGTCTTACATAACAATAACACAACACTCATAACAATAACACAACACTCTCGGCCAAATTGTCTTTCCCGAGCCCGAGAGAGGCCGCCTTCTCTCAGTCTCAGGCCATCTTCTACTCTTCTACTTCAGTCTCTAGTCTGACTCGAAGTATTTGTCAAAATACATATGAAATAGTGTTTCTATTTTACGAAATGGACCCAAATAGGCAGAAAGCGAAGCGATTTCCGCTTCGCTTTTTGTATCAATGTCCAATTCCGTAATAGAAAAATGTTGCGCAAAATATTGGAAATCTTCCTTGTTTTTATCTTTCAAACAAGGGAACCTTTTCAATCCATCCTCAGAAGCGCAGTATCTCCGAAGATGCCCTTCGACTACGGCATGGAGCTTTTTTAGTTTCTCTCCTTCCGAACCCGGGGCTGGGCCGTCCCCTTCGATTCGCGCACCGGGAATGAGCTCCAGACCGGAATTCTCTGGTGGAGGAGTCGGGGTTGGCGCTTGACTGAACCACCCTTCACCCGACGGAGGAGAGTAAAACTGATTCACAGCACGAGTTAGGTCATCCGCGAACAGATACCCAAAGTGTAAGGTGACCTTTGCCAGAACAAGACCCACGATAACTTTTCCAATATGGAATAAAAGGATTTCTACTCCAATATGGAATAAAAGGATTTCCAGTCTTTTTTTTATCTTATTTTCTAGTCGTAAAATTCTTCCAAGTATTACGGATGGAAGTAGACAAAAAAGTGGAAATCCCCATGATGGCATAATTGTCCGACACTACGTTCCTCGATCTTCAAAGAAAACTGACTCCTCCTACTCCTCCTTCTCCTTTAGGATAGGATCCTCCTTGGTCCTTTTTACATAACATTCTCGGCTGCCTCCGGTCCGGTAGGTCGGTCGCCCTCTAGCCAGTGACTAGCCCAGCTATGGAGCTAGGTGTACACCGCCACGTCGAGACTCTCTTTCGAAAGTGAGATACCGGCTTTCATAAGAGGGAAAGATCACTCCGTCATGCAGCAGAGCAGTGTTCATCTAACTAGAAATTTCATAAGAGAAGAAGAATCGTAGCGTAGGGTCGACATAAACAATCGGTTAAAATAGTCTAATGAGAAAGCATCTGTTCACGTTCGTAGTTGCAATAAGTTTTCTTTTTTGTTTCGAGATTGGCTTGGTCTTCAGTCTACCCTAATGAAACCTAAAATCTCACTCCCTCGCTTTCTCCTTCTGATAGACTAGCTTGCGCATCTTCTCTTTGGCACTCATCCTTGGCTTGGGGAGTGCTCTCTCTCTTCTGTGTCAGCGAAGGAAGGATAAGAGCAATCGGCCGAATGATTGTTATTCCACTTACGGTTACAGTGCCTCTATCGAAGCAGAACAAGTCTAATACTCCAGCCCCGGTTTTCGGGGATTCCATTTCGATCTAAGCCCGGAAACCCATATCTTTATATACGAAATTACTTCTTTTTTTTTTCCAAATTCCTTTCCTTACAGTCAAGTGGCGGAACGCCCCTTTCTTTCTACTAGTTCTTACATAAGCAATTTGCAGGAAGTAAACGAAGTCTTTCCTTCCGAAATCCACTCCTGAAGTCACGTCTTTCAGTACTGGGACTGAAGTAAAGTACTTGAGAGTTGCTCTTTGCCCAAAGCCCTCCTTCCGACTTAGTTAGAAATACCAACTCTAAATAGCTTTAGCATTTCTTGAGTTGAAAAGGTATTTCTAGATTCTAGAGCTCAGGGGAAGGTTTGGAACCCTAGTAGCAGAATGGAATCAGTTTACCGGGCTGACTTCCATGCCAACACGAGTAGTTTAACTCATCACTACCTCGTAAGGGCGTTGAGAATTGTTTTTGCTTTTTTTGCTAAAAACTTTTGAAAAAGTCTTCAAAGAGCCTTTGCATAGTTTACGAATTCTGCTTAGTAGGGACCTAAACACAGGAATTTCTTTTCTCAGAGTCAGACCACGCCTTATGACGAAAGGGGGAGAAAGGACGGATCACCTGTCGATCTGTGATCAAAGAAAACTATACCTGAAGAATGGGATACAGATTGACAAGCACAAAAGGGTAGGCTTGGCTATTAATCTACGCTCATTGATGAGACGGCGACATAGAGAAGAAAGTATACCCTTTGTCACCCCCCTTGTCACTTAAAAGTAAAGAAGAGATACACACTTTGGAATTGGTGGGATTTAGGATGGAATCGAATAGCGAATGCACTTGCGGTTAAGACAGGTCCTGCATCTCCTACCTAATGCAATTGACCGACCCGCCATTTCTTTCCTTCAATAATGCCTTCGCTTCACTTCAAGACGCTATTTACCAAGGAAAGACTACCTTTTTTTTTGAATGGAAGAAGCAGAAGGGGTGAACGAGCGCTGCGGTAACGAGCCGTAAGAAAGATGAGCAGAGCATTCCTTCCGCCGGCCTTTATAGGAGTAGGGGAGCGTGGTGAGATAGATAGACGTCCAATCCTGCAGCAGCTAGTTGCTCGGCCTTAGTCTTGGGCTGATCTCAGACTTCAATCAACCCCTTCGTACTTCGATCCAATCAATCGATCGATCAAGAGGCTAATCTCTTTTGTTTGGGCCGGTAGCTAAAAGAAAGTCCTCGCTTTCTCTTGAACAAGGGAAGGGCAGCATAGCATTAGCTTCAATTGAACAAGCTCAACCTTGAAAAAAAAAGGTGGTAGGCCGACGTTGAACGCTTCAACTTGGCCACTGAAGAAGGCGAAGGCTGGGCGAGAGACTAGGCCAACTTACTGCTTACTGCCATGGTTTAAGCTTTAGGCTCCATAGACGGAACTCTGTTTAGGTATTAGGGAGGGGAGGACACCACTCAGCACCGCTCCGTGGGGTGGGGTTCAATGCCTAACAAAAAGGGCCAAAAGCAAAAAAGGGATGTATGGCTGAGGGGAGGAGAGAAAGAACGCATGCATGGAGATTCTGTCTGTCGGAGGTTCGAGAATCTATGAAAGGACATCTAAGGCTAAGGTTACGAAGTAAAGGAAGTCCATTACTGAGAGAAGTGGTGATCTCGTCTTGCTTGCTGGGAGAGAGGAAGCTTCCGGACCATCTTTTCCAGCCAGATAGCGAGCGATCACTCAGCAATGAACACTAACTGAAAGCGGCCGGGAATGAGTACCTATCCCTTACGGGAATCGAACCCGTGTCTTCGACATGAAAAGACGATGTCCTAACCACTGGACGAAAGGGACCAAAAAGCCATTCTTCATATACCTCAGCTCCGAGAATAGAAGTGGTTCGTTTTCTTTCTATACGCAATTCAAGATTTCGTTTGTGTTCATGTTGGCGATTTCTGATGTGAATTCGGCGGGTCGTCCCCCCTTCCTACGGGTTCCCCCACCGACCCAGTGACACACCAACCACGCCCCTTCTCTTTCTCCGATCATAAAGCCCCCTGATCCCTTTATTTGTCTTTCATCCCCCCTGAATAAGTAAGACCCCGCTCTTTCGAATTCAAAAAAAAGAGGGGCGAAGCGCCCGTTTGAAGTGGCGAAGGCCTATGCTACAGTAAGCAAAAAAGTAGGTTGAGGTTACGAAGTCACTTAGTCGAACTAGAAAACTATAAAGAAAGGGAGGCTAAGGTTACGAAGTAAGGTCAGCTGGTTAAGGAAAGCTCAGGTTATGAAATCGCTTAGCCGTTAATTAATTGAAAAATGAAAGTAGTAGTGAGGCGTCGGTACGGAGTTGCGTCAGCTGTGGATATAGACTAGGCTAAGGCTTAGGTAAGGCTTGACTTCTATTTTCTTCACTTACACCTTACACTTCAGCTGAGTCTAACGAGGCTCAGGTGCGGAGCCTTCCACTGTGGACCGAGACTACGCAAAGGTAGAACACCATGGAAACTTCGCTGACTTTATCATCAACCTTGATTTCGCTACGCTCAATAAGAACCCGGAATAGCGGAAATAGGTTCGTGTTCCGCTTCCAAAGTCAGTCGTCTGCAGTTCACACTTGGGCAAAGACGACTCTCCAGTGGTTCCATTCCTTCTTACTGTACTTCTGGGTCAACCCAACCCGAATGGGAAGAAGAGGGTCAGCCAAACTGCGGTCCACTTTGTACGTTTGCTGAGCAGACCCTCAGGCATTTTAGAAAAGGGAAGGGAACTTCTCACCCCGAGGGAGCGG
>JAJJBR010000661.1:5000-22415 GCA_022817965.1 Solanum lycopersicoides | reverse complement strand
TACTTCTGGGTCAACCCAACCGAATGGGAAGAAGAGGGTCAGCCAAACTGCGGTCCACTTTGTACGTTTGCTGAGCAGACCCCTCAGGCATTTTAGAAAAGGGAAGGGAACTTCTCACCCCGAGGGAGGCGGGAAGCTACCGCTTCTAGAATGGAAGCTTCTCCTTTACTTTTTTAGAGCGTATCGCTATTTGAAATAAAAAAAAGGTTTATGGATGAAGTAATCGGAATGACAAGTGGTTACGGTTGCGGAAAGCGGAGAAAGTCGGGAACCGTCGGTTACCTTTTGAATCAAAGTAGCGACAAGCCGAGTATTACGACTACAGGGGGAGAAGCAAAGCTTCGTAGACAGCTTCGCTTCCTCCTCGCTTCTTTCCTGGCGACTAGCTTCTCAAGTGGGCGGCTTGGTAAGCAAGCTATCTTCAGCATCGGTAAAATCCCTATCAATAATAGGCCGGAATGGTGGGGAAGGAGGCCCTCCCTACTTCAATGGAAAGGGGGGAATCGCCGTTTCACAGCCGCTCCTCTCCTTACAGTCAAGTGGCTTTCACTCCCAAGAAGTGGGAATAGGAGTCAATCGATGACAGAAAAGATTGCCTAATGCCTTATCTCTTCTGGAAAGAGTTCTATCTCCCTAGGTTTGAATTCCTTCAGGAGATAACCAACCATCTTCCCTTTAAGATAGGGGTTAGGGAGGTGAAATTGAAGTGGGAGTCCTTCTACAAGGGAGTTTTGCTCCAAGGGCTATGGATCGGGGCGAGGGTCGAAGCGAGCGAGTTGGTTTGTGAGGGTATACGTGTGCGAGCATGCTATTCATGAAAGTCTTACCTATAGAGTAAGTAGGGCCGGACTGGGACTGCTTTAAAGGAGAGATTCCTCTTAGCCATCGGTCGACTTACTCCCAATCCTGCGCGAAACAGAAGTCCTATACCACGTCTGAAGACAGAAATGCTCTCGTAGGATCTTTTACTTCAATAGTAGATATCAGGCCTTTCAGCAGGTTAGTTCACGAATTCTCCTATTTCAATAAGAGACGTGTTTGGGCCCGCTTTGAAGACAGCCAGGAACTACTAGCACAAGATCCAGTATTTGAAAAGGTTCCATACCCATAAGGGTTCCAAGCTTCAACCCACTGCTCGAGCAACTTGCTTATATATTGACTTTTCTTGAAAGGGTTCTTTTCAAATGAAAGAATTCATTATGACAGCGGTTCCGGAAAGACAGATTAGACTTGCCCCACCCGGGCATAAGCAGGAAGAAGACTCTGTCGGATTTCAATACACAGAGAGAGTATCTCTTGAAAAGCTTCTAAGAAAGCCAGCCGAATAGAATGGGGACTTGCTTAACAGCGAAAGAAGGAAATTTGGTTAGAACGGGGGCTGCTCTCTCGCACTTCCCAATCTACGTTCAAGCACACCAATTCCAGCGGAATTTGAATTCTAAAGGGGTCGCAGGCGGAACGGAAGAGGCTGGCTGATTCGATCAAGTAGGGCTAACTCAATGGAATTCATAACCCTTTCAATCTTCTCCTTATTTCCTTGGTCGGGCAGCAGTGTTCTCACTTCCAGGAAGAGCCACATCAGGGAGGATGGCTGCTGAAAGCAGAATTCAATAAAAGCATGATAGCGGAATGGGTTAGAGCTATGTTCAACTGGGTAAACCCGCGCAAACAAAAACTCTTTCTGATTAGGGATGATAATCGCAATGGCGAGGGTCTGTTACCTACCATAAGTAGGGACTCACAGAAGACTGTAAACGACTTTTCGAGGAAAGACAAAAGAAAGTGTGAACCTAAGCCAAGAGCCCACTTCAGATTCATAACATCTTCCACCCTCTGAATCAAAGATTTACTCACTGCCAACAAAAACATACTCTATTTACTAGTTTAAATCGATTCACTAAGCTAGTTAAAAGCCTTATTACGCAATTCCACCAGTGTGTAATACATCCAACATTCTCAATATTAAACGCTTTTGGCAAGCCAGAGCAAGACTTCTCTGTGGGAACCCCCCGGTAAAGGAGACCTGTCTAGTCAAATAGGCTTCTAATAAGAAATTTGCTCATTCATTACTTATGCAATGACTTTCTTTTTCGTAGCGTCAACGTTACCTTTATATCTCCCTCGTCTAGTCGAGATTCCCTAAGAGAAAGGGATCAAATCTGTAGTTGTAGTTTCTATACGTCAATCCAATCTCGCTTCCATTCATCATCCATTCTGAGGAAAGATTCTTGAATAACAGGCTAAGAATATTCTTATAAGTCCTTGTCCGTTATGTATGCTCCAGTAAGAAAGTCCCTTACTTCGGCTAGTAAGGATTTTCATTTTAGGCAAGCAGGCTGCAGCGCGAGTACCCCTTTTTTTGACTTTTGCTGCAATAGAGGAGATTTCCATTGGACTAGTTAAAAGACTTAGATAACACACCGGGTTTACATAAGAAAAAGTTCACGTAGAGAAAAGAGATTAGACTAGTCATTGCACTAGTAGCGTCTACGAGCCTCCCCGCTTCGATTCGTTTGCTTTCCCTTTCTCACTCTGAAAGAAAGAAGAAAGCCTTGCTTTGCCTCCTTCCTTCTTCGCTAATTGAAAGCTAGACTCACACGTCTGCTTATGAAGATTATGGCTTCCTCACTTGTTTGATTTGAAATGGCACGATGCTTCACACATGTAATTGGAGTCTGTTTCGGGGCTTACAGAAGCTCGTGCAAAGAAGATTTATAGGAGAGAAGTTCCCCATCTCTCTTAGGCCTTCTGTCTCTTGAAAAATATTGTATTCTTATGTTTGAGATCGCCTCTGTGTGATTCATCCTAAGTAGCTAACCGAAAAGGAACTGACTGAAAGGACTGATAAGAGAAGAGGCTCTAACTGTTTAAAGGTAAAGGAAAGGAAGCCCGCTGCGCCCCTTGATAAAGGAAGGCTCCTACAAAGAGTCGACCAGGCCTTGTAGAAGCGAAGATCGATGTCCGTCCCATTCGGCGAAGCAATCTTGGACCCTCTTGGCTGCGCTGTGCTTGGATGCACTAGTCTTCCACACGCCAGCGATGAGATGAAAACTGCCCCCATTCGGCGGTTCCCGTGCCACCACAATGGCATAGCATCGAAAGAGTGACCGGAACCTGTCCCTGACCAGCTCGTAAGTAGCATCCCGCTGCTGGTCGGCACAGCGGGGCGTCAAAAGCAAGTCTTTTTGATTGCCCCGCTGACCTTTTCTAAAAGCACCTTGGGTCGGAGGCTGGTTGTAAAGTAAAGAAGGGTGGTGCGCTTTCGAATTCGATTTATTTTGATAGAAAGAAGAACCAGAATTGGTCCTGGGTCGTATCGTTTTTCAACTGTCCGCTGGTAAATCTGGTCTAGCACTACAATGTCTCCATTGTGCGGCGCTATGAAAGAGAAAAAGAATTCTGCCTCGCTAGCCTTTTCACCTCTTCTCTTCCGTCGGTCTTGTACTGAGCCATCAGAATAGGGATGGTGCCAAGAAAGGCAGTTTAATCTATATCTGTAGAACGAACAAAGCAAAGATATTCAAATAAAGAATTTGTGAGGGAATGACTATTCATATATTGAATTTTCATCCAGGCAAGAAAAAGTCTATGGAAAGATGCTGTATATGTCGCAGCCTTCTTAAACAAAATGAACGAAGGCCCAAGGGCTTTTATCCATCAGACATGAATGAAAGGGGATGACACCACTCTAATGATTGGAAAAATCCTTAATATCATAAAGCTTAATATCATAAAGGAAAGGTCTTTTTCTTAAAAGCTTCAGTAATAGCAAAAGCAGCCTATCTGGAATGGCCTACTCCTTACTCAAGCAAAGCTGTATGCAACCGCATAGAGGAAGTTAAGCCAATCCCTCTATTTTCATCTTGAAAGATTCGGAAAAATAGAACATGCTCTACCCCTTCCTTCGATTGCTTTCATTTTTGGCCCGATCAGGCTTCATCTTCTTATCGGGATAGCCCTTTAGCTTGCTTTCTTGGGACTAGCCTTGAATACTAGCCATTTTCTCATCGCATCAAGAGGGCTTTCAGAGAGAGGGCTCCAACCCTCTATAATCGAGTGATGGTGGAATGACCAATCCAGTTCCCTCAGGCTGGCTTTCTCCAAGGGAAGTTTTGTCCTGTCCGCTAGGACTGAGCTATTCGTTTCACTAACGCACACCTTTCGGTGCTTGTTCACTCATTTATTCCGTTCGTTGGGGAATTCTCACTCCTATTTTGTTTAGAAGGTGATCATTCCTATCAGAAAGAAGATCAGGTGTGCGATAACTATACTAGCTTTGTGGCGTCTTTCATCAAAGAAACGACTCTTTTCACTACGTTCAACTCCTTCGGTGTCGGTTTTAAAGATAGGATAGCGAGGCATGGAAGCTTTCTGCTATGCTTATGCTATTATAGGATATAGGAGAGTGACTGTAAACACACAACTTCCACCCTCTTGGCTGTAGTTTGAGCTTGTATATGTGAGAAATTTACAAGAAAAAAACGAGATTTCAAAAAGAATTCAAATCAACAATTTTTCTGCACAAAACAGGGAAAGAGAATGAACTAGAACAAAGCGGATTTTTTTCATTAATAGCCGTTACATGGGAATACATCAAATAGGAAGCTTACACACACATAGACCAGCCACACAACTAAACACAACATTACAAAGTGAACAACGGAAGCATTGAAGACTACTAGTGATACATGCAAACACAACAAAGACACTTAGCATAGGAGTAGATCTCCACTAAACAAAGAAAAAGAAGAAACACACTACTTTGCGTCTACAGACACTTATTTAAACCTTCTTAAACTCCAAAGAGTCGACTGACTCTTAGTTGTTTCCGCCGCGGATGCGGAAGGCCATCCTAACAATAAGGTCTTCCCTGTCTCGGGAAAGGGTCCTCCCCTCTTCTTCCAGGGTTTGAATTTGGTTAAGGAGCTGTTGAATGCGTTGTTCCACCAGCTCCGGAAAAACAGCAGGCACATGCTCTAAAAAAGCATGAAGCGTTTGCTGACGTTCGCGCCTTTCATTTTCAACATTTAGAATTCTTTGATTAATTTGAGAAAGTCTTTCAGTGGTAGCTGGATCCATATCTCCCTTTGCTTTGCCAAATAGAGAAAGAAGCTTCTATTTATAGGCGTTGGAGGCCCTTAACCCTTTCTTATTATTAGTAAGATAGGTTGTCTTGGTTCCGTAACATGGTTCAAACCTGGCTTTTCATGAATATGGAACCCCATCCACTAGATTTAAGTGCGCTGAATAATTGTCCTTTCCTCGTACGCATTTGAGTACTCAAGGCCCCCTTTCTTTTGGCGGGTATCGCCACGTGGCTTAATCCCGGATCACTCCTTAAGGAATAGGACACAATAATATAGCGCACATCAGAGAAGAGAGTACCCCCTTTATTATAAGACAGGCCCCCCGCGTCCTTTCTTAAGAGATGGAGCAATCGTCACTCGACAGCTCAAAACTGACCAGTACAAAACCATGTGATCTGTCCTCGTTTACGTACCCCACTGGCACTAGCCTAACGCCCTGCCTACTCGTCTTTAACTGGCTTATTTGTACCCAGCTACATGATGGAAGTCCCCTCGGCCAATCGTCACTCGACAGCTCAAAGCTGACCGGTACAACCCGCGTGCTTGCCTACTCGTCTTTCACCGGCCTATTTGTACCCAGCTACAATCTCTTCCCTTATAAAAGAAAAAAGGGCCCTCGGCCAATCCTCAATCGACAGCAACTCCGTCCTAGCGAAGTAAAGTCTCTGCCCCTATCGCTTGATTGATCTGATCAGACACTTGCTCTTCCCTACTTTTGACAGAAGAATAAGAGCACAAGTTATCCCTAGTAGTATACTACAATATCTCTATATCTCTTAGAAAATGAGTTTGATAAAGAAATTCTCTAGAATCTTTAAAATGAACATAGTGTATCATCCACCCTTTAGAGAGAAGTGAGAATCCTTAAAAAATGAACATTATATTTAATCCATCCTTTAGAGAGAGTATTTATATATGTAGTAGTGTATATTTGTTACGGTTGGAGGGGTAGGTGGTTTAGGAATCATGTTAGAGTGCTGGAGATCTAGCGTATCTTGGTATGATGCTGTAGAGGATTTAGAGGGTTCCTGATATCGTTAATAATAAATATATATATATGATAATAGGTATTATTTTTCATAATATATGATACTTACCATATAGAATAAATACCTAACAACATATATTATCATATACTATAAAATACCTAATAACTCATATCATATGATACTTATCATATAAAATTAATACCTAACAATAAATATTATCATATACTTGATCTAAGGTTCATAATCAGTCTTAGTGGTAGCAGCTTCCAAGCATGATATGTTAACTATATATCCCTAATGCCCTTATCACTTGTTCTTCTGCTTTTATCTTTCTTAGCCAGGAAGCTTTTTTACCCATTCCTTCTCATCCTTTGTCTGACTTTCTGTAGGTAACTCTATCTAATTCACTCTCTTTCTTCTCGCTCGTATCGTATACTTTTTCTTGTTCAAAGCGTATCCGCACTGATGAAGTGGAATATAAATACCTAATATCATATGAGTCTTACTATATAAAGAATTAACACCTAACAAGATATATTTATCATATACTATAAAATACCTAATAACACATTATGATTACCTGCAAGAAAAGGGAATGTATAATAGTAATAAGCGGCCTGCCTGCTAACCAAACTGCGTAACCAAAGCGACTCCTTGTTGGTGGTTGATAGGTGTTGGTCCGATTCACCTATGTCAGTTCGAACTTGGCGGGTCGTTCGTTCGTGTGGAGAATCTCTCTCGTTACTCAGGATTTCTCTCAGTTGATCCGATGCGTCATAGATAGAATGGAGTGGGCTATACGCCGACCCACGTTAAAAGCTTTCTTCTCTTATGAGATTTCGATTGAATAAACAATGGTTATTTCAAACACCGTCTACTGTCCCACCAACTGATCAGTGGGTTCATGCCGCACAGAAACCGAGACCTGAGAAGGAGGCTGTAGGAGAGAGTCCAGCATAACAGAAATCATCTAAGCTGACAAGGACCCAGAAAAGGAGGATGCTGAGGAAGAAGGTAATGGAATTGAAAATACAGACTGAAGCAGAGAAGAAACAGAATGTTGGTCTGATGGTAAAGTACCCAGCAGAAGGTAAGGCTGGGAAAGACCACAAGAAGCTGGAGAAGGGACAGGCCTCGTCAACGGAGTTTTCTGATGAGCTTTCTTTCAGAAGGCTTGGTTCCGGAAGATGACCTGATGGAGGAAGACTTGAAGGTTGGTGAGTCAAGCAGTCAGACCCAGGTTAAAGAATAAAGAAAATGAGCCAAAGTTTCAAGTTCTGTTAGGTAACTTACCGGATAAGGTGGATTGCAAGATGATCCTGACTTTGCCAAGAGAGTTCATGGCAAAAACCAATCAGAATGAATCTTTGGAAAGGGATGTGGTGGATACTCAGTAAGCTTGCCATGAGGTAGTGATGCCAAAAGTTCCTCGAGGAGGTTATCTGAAGAAGGTTCTTCTCATTATCACTGACAGTCTAACCAAGGAACTATGTATTGGAGCTTACCTGTTATCCAGGTCTGTTATTAGGATAGGACGGAAGTCGGGGTGGCTGCACTGCGCTTTATATCTTAAGCAGTGTGCTTCTTCCCTTCAGAATGGATCGGTCAAGCTCTTCTTATCTTTCCCAACTCGAAAGCCAGCCAAGCCACTATTCAAAAAGTCTTAGTTAAAGCAAGGAGGCACGGATCAGGGAATGGAAAAGCCTTTGGATGAATGAATTTAGGTATCGAAGTTTGACTGTTTGACACTCTATCTTTCGATGGCGCTATCACTTTGGAGCGATAGCCGGAACTAATGACTGGTATTATAAAGCGAAACCTAGGATTCTACATAGCCTTTAAGTTAACAGTGGTTGATAGGGTTCCTCTGGGGGTTCGGCTGGAAGATTTAAGTCCGGCAGGGGTGCCCCATTGACTAATGCCAGAGGAAAATCCATGAGCAAAGTCCTCAGAATAGAGGTAGAAAGAATAGGTTGGCCTATCCTGTGGATCGAGATACCCTTAGTCCATTACTGAATAAGGAATGGTCGGGTATGAATCCTCTTCCGGGAATGAGCTGTTGTAAGGTCTTGCCTTTCTCGAAAAAGCGAAAGCTTTCAGCGAATCCGATGCATTTGAAGAAAGATTGCGTTATAGATGAGATGGCTGATCGAGGCAAGATGCTTTCTTGTGGAAGAGAAAAGAGAAGGGGTTTACAGGCAGGAAAGGAAGATCCTATTTCAAAAGCGATTCGTTAAAGATACCTAGCGTCTGTTATTAGAAGAAGGAATGTTGGAGCTATTCCCTTAGTGACATTAGCATCTTTCTTTCGAACATTCGGACATTGTAGGCTCTCCTCCAACAAAGGACTGGGAAAGAAAAACTCACATTCCCGAATAAGCAGAAAGTCTAGGAAGATATCAACCATGGATGGAAGGTCTCCTGTAAGCCAGAAGGTCCTACTAAGTGGTCTAAGTCGAACCCCTTCCTTGAATGGTTAAGGAAAGCTTTCATATAATGCCTTTGTTCGTACCGGACTCTTTGACTTGGTTGGGACTGTAACCTTGAATTAGTGGGGAGACTGCTGCTACTACTATTTCCTCGCTGAGGGAGAGGTGGGCGAAGGGTGGATTTTTTATCTATTTCTAAGCCAGGAAGATGCCTCTTCTTTACATTTATTACGATTCTTTCTCCACGAATATTGGAATTGGAATAGTCTTATTACTTCAAAGAAGCCCGGTTACTCCTTTTCAAAAAAGAAATCAAAGATTCTTCTTCTTCTTATAGAATTCTTATGTATATGAATGCGAATCCACTTTCGTCTTTCTACTGAACCAATCTTCTCATTTACGATCAACATCTTTTGGAGCCCTTCTTGAACGAATATATTTCTATGGATAAATAGAACGTCTTGTAGAAGTCTTTGCTAAGGATTTTCAGGTTACCTTATGGTTATTCAAGGATCCTTTCATGCATTATGTATGTTAGGTATCAAGGAAAAGAAATTCTGGCTTCAAAAGGGACGTTTCTTTTGATGAATAAATGGAAATTTGACCTTGTCAATTTTTGGCAATGTCATTTTTCTCTGTGCTTTCACACAGGAAGGATCCATATAAACCAATTATCCAACCATTCCCGTGACTTTATGGGCTATCTTTCAAGTGTGCGACTAAATCATTCAATGGTACGTAGTCAAATGTTAGAAAATTCATTTCTAATCAATAATGCAATTAAAAAGTTCGATACCCTTGTTCCAATTATTCCTTTGATTGGATCATTAGCTAAAGCACACTTTTGTACCGTATTAGGGCATCCCATTAGTAAACCGGTTTGGTCCGATTTATCAGATTCTGATATTATTGACCGATTTGGGCGTATATGCAGAAATCTTTTTCATTATTATAGCGGATCTTCCAAAAAAAAGACTTTATATCATATCGAATAAAGTATATACTTCGCCTTTCTTGTGCTAGAACTTTTGCTCGGAAACACAAAAGTACTGTACGCACTTTTTGAAAAGATCGGGCTCGGAATTATTGGAATTATTGGAAGAATTCTTAACGTCGGAAGAACAAGTTCTTTCTTTGACCTTCCCACGAGCTTCGTCTAGTTTGTGGGGAGTATAGTATATAGAAGTAGGATTTGGTATTTGGATATTTTTTGTATCAATGATCTGGCGAATTATCAATGATTCATTCTTAGATTTTCTAAATGATGAAGAGATCCAAAATTTTCACTATTCTGAAATGTTGATTGTAATAGTAATAAGGGGTAAATCCACTGAGTATTCAACTTTGAAAAGTCTTTCGAATTTCTATAAGAAAGGAACTGATGTATACATAGGGAAAGCCGTGTGCAATGAAAAGTGCAAGCACGGCTTGGGGAGGGATCTTTACTTGTTTATTTAATTAAAGATTAACATTGATTTTATTTAACAAGGAACTTATCTACTCCATCCGACTAGTTCCGGGTTCGAATCCCGGGCAACCCACTATCATATCGAAATTCTAATTCTCTGTAGAGAAGTCCGTATTTTTCCAATCAACTTCATTCAAAATTGGAACAGATCCACATACACCTTGGTTGACACGAGTATATAAGTCATGTTATACTGTTGAATAACAAGCCTTCTCTTTTTCTATTTTTATTTGTAGAAAACTCGTGTGCTTGGGAGTCCCTGATGATTAAATAAACCAAGATTTTACCATGACTGCAATTTTTAGAGAGAGGCGAAAGCGAAAGCCTATGGGGTCGCTTCTGTAACTGGATAACTAGCACTGAAAACCGTCTTTACATTGGATGGTTTGGTGTTTTGATGATCCCTACCTTATTGACGGCAACTTCTGTATTTATTATTGCCTTCATTGCTGCTCCTCCAGTAGACATTGATGGTATTCGTGAACCTGTTTCAGGGTCTCTACTTTACGGAAACAATATTATTTCCGGTGCCATTATTCCTACTTCTGCAGCTATAGGATTCATCCTAATAAAAGCCAGAAAAGATGCTGGATGCTGGCACAATACGGATGAAAAGCCAGTCCGCCTTATCCATCCTAATAATCAGGGGAATGAAGCATCTCATCTATCTTACTTCTTGATTAAGCAGCCCTGAAATCACTTTACTCTCGTGCATTTCTAGTATTGTATTAAAGTCTAAAAGATAATAAGCATCTTGCTTTTCTTTTCAAGATATACTAAGCGCCAAGCCTACCTGTGTTCTGTCAACACCGAGAATATAGTATATAATGTTTCTTTATATAGGAAAGGATATTTTCTCAATATCTTTCTTTACTTTATTTAATCCGGCTTTTTCTCAAGAAAGGGGTTACTTAACCTTAACCTTTCCTCCTCCCTTAACCTTTCCGCCGCCTGCTCTTCTCTGAACTTCTTCGTTTCCTCCCTTCACTTTTGCGTTTCCGCCGCCCACCCTTTTTCAACACCATTTTGCTCATCAGCATTTCTATCCGTTTTGTCGTCTAATTCGAATTCCTTATTTGGAATCTCTCTTCCTTCTTTGGAATCTCTCTTTCTTTTCTTTTTCACTAGAGTGACCTTATTCGTATGAAGAATTTTTCTGTATTTTCTTTTTAATAGACTGATATCTTTCGCATGAAGATAATCTTGTATTTCGGATATTTCTTTCCTTGTTTGACGATCTTTGCACGAAGCAGCACTCTCACCTATGGAAATATGAAGAGGCTTAGTATCAACCCATGCGCCATGTTTATTATATACTAAGGCTCTCCTGGTCTCAGGTTTCAGCCCCATCTTGTATGTTATCCGTTCCACGCGGACTTCTGTTTTAGGCCAAATCACCCGGAATAAGTTCTCCACCTCTACTAGTTGTATACGAGATGGGTCGGAGTACTGGCACTCAAACCACTCTGAAGTGGCATGTTTTTTAGCAGGCCCCTTGAACTTGATTATGGAATGGGTACCCCCTATTGGTATGTACCAATAGACTTTGGCCGATAAAAAGAACCCCCTCACCATCTCATCCTCTAGCTTAAACTTCCCTATCTCTAAAGGAGAAAGAACATCGCATGGGAGTGGATGACCAAGCACAACGGAGTCCGTGTCCGTGTAATAACAATCATCTCGAGAGATATAGGGGTAAAGATGTATCCTAGCGTAAGCAGTTATAGCTGCCGATAACTGGACCGCCGCGTTCTTCGTGTAGGACCATTTCCCAAAGGTCGAGTTTGTATTGACACGGTAGGAAGCGATGTTTAGATTTTTTATAAGGGGCTCACCGAATAAGAACTTCTCACACGTTTGAATCAAAACTCTGAGGCGATCATCGTTGCACAACTCGGTAGCAGTGCTTTCAGGGCTTATACCAAATCTCCCATAGAGAGAATTCATTAGTATCTTGTAGACGTAGTCTATCGCTACATTCCCATCTTTCTTAGCCTTTATCCTGTTCTCCGAGAGAGTGGTAACAAAGTCTTTAAATGGGCTTCCCTCACTCTTCTCAAAGAGGTATCCACTCATTGGGACTATAGTGTAGCCTATTTTTTTTGCATACTTGAGTTCCTCGCTAAAGTAAACTCCTACAAACTTCCCTGTCGGGAAGACCAGAGTCTTATCCCCCGTTCGATAGGGGAGAAAGGGCCTTTTCATTTTCTTCGTCCTCGGGCAGACCACATATGCCCGGATAAAGCCAAAGAGGCTATCTATGTCCCGCTCACGCAAATCCCCATGCCAGACAGGCTTCCCAGTGGGCATGATGTTTTCTATCATTACAAAAGGATAAAGCGAGTTTACATCATAGTAGTGTAGATTCTCACCTATAGGTATATAGGCATCCACATGACCACCGTAGTAACCTTCTCTCAGAAACTTATCCTCATTGTGGTTTGGGATGTAGATGGGCCATTTATCCGGTTCGTAGAACTTCTGACGAAAGAGGTATAGAGCCAAGGACGGAAGGGTAAGCTTTTTCTCTATGTCGACCTCGAGCTGATCCCAAATCCGCTTTTGGGCCTTTTGCATCACACCCCCGAGGAGAAGGACGTCCTTTCGCAAATATTCAAGCAATTCACTCCTCAATGCCTTTCTTCAGCCTATTTAATCGGCTGGAGCGTAAGTTTCTAACAGTGGTTCTTTCACCCCAGAGTAGATTCACTCATAGCAGATACAAAGGCAGGAGCAAACAGCTAAGTAAAAGCAGCAGAGAGTCGCTATACGGGGGCAGCAGTCGCCCTAACGAAAGAATGAGGAGAGTGCTTCCGAAACGAGAGAAAGACTTGAGAAATCCCTTCCGTTACCGATAGTGAGATAGCTAGCATACCCTAAACCCACATTATAGTCATATACTTTCTCTTCTGGCCTTGCCTTCTTCGCTTCGAGAACAATCGTATTAGCGCCTTCGCAGCCTGCCTTTCCATTCTTCGAGTGCAGTTCCTTCTTGAGCCTTTTCTTTTTGACTCCTACCGAAGCAAGCGTCTCAAGTGCTGACCTTTCTTCCCCCCTTTGGTGAGCTGACCTTCTTGTGTCACGAGTGATGTCAAACCTCCTTCTTGTCTTCTATTCCGGGAAGTGGTATAATAGGTCCTCTAAGGGAAGCCCTTTGGCAGAGACAATGGTACCATCCGAGGAAGAATAGGATTTTCTTCCCTGGCACTGGGATTTTCATTTCCCGGCCGTAGCACGGGCAAATCTATCTTCAATGGGTGCCCCGACAGCTTAGTCTTTCCTAGGAGCGATTCCTACCATTATCCCACATCCCTTGTCTTTATCGTTCTAGCAGCTGCCAAAGATTTCTTGTCCACTTTTCATGCGGCTCTTTCTAAAAAGAAGAAGAAAGCTCTAACCTCTGTGCACCCAGAGAATAAGCAACTCGCTATAAGGAATAGAAGGAAGGTTCTTTGCGAGAGTAGTTCATCTCGGGGGAAGAAGGAAGTAGTGGCTTCTACTCCCATACGAGCGCACATTAATCTAATTGAAATCCGGAAATAAGGAGGAAGGACTTGACTTGATCACGCTACTCAGTATACTAGTATAGAATGGTGCGTTCCAGTGATAGATTGGTTTAGAAAGATCGTATCGAGATCGCCTTTTCTCAATCTAGTAAGAGGGGTTGGTTAAAAGAGATGGATTCCTTTCTTCAATGCATTCCACCGGGGCGACTAGGGTACCCTTTTTGTAAGATACGCTCATTCAAGCTCAAGCCAACTTCTATTAGTTCAGTCGGAAGGCAAGGGTCCAGTCTATCAATCCATTCAAGTTATTGGGGCATTTCTGCATTGGTTGAGTGCCTAGTAGGGGAATCGCTTTCATCTGCTACGCTTTATGCGCCTGCTTTTCTGGCCAATCCTGTTAGATGAGCGGCAGTGTTGAAAGGTGCAGATCTTGGTCTTCTAGACCTTGCCTTTTCAGCTATTCTTAGATGGAGCTCTGACGGGAGACCTATGAACGCCTTGGCTCTAAGCCGTACGAAGCCTTTTTCAATACCATATTTAGTCACGCAGAAACCTTCTTTCATGCTATAGCGTGCTTTTTAGTGCATTCATTGCTTTGAGGGATTGCTTGTGATAAGCAAAGAAGGAAGCAATGAGTTGGGCGCGTATGGGTTCCCGGCCTTGATTTCTTTTTACCTTTTTATTCCAAAAAATCAAAAGAAATATTCGTTTATACCATTGACATTGATAATTATTGAAAATTGGATAGTATGTTTTGATGAATAGCAATGGTAGTGAAAAGCATTCCTTTCCTAGAGTAAAGATAGGTCTCTTCCCTTATTCCTTCTCTTCCCGCTTCAGTTGATGGAAAAGCATTAAATGGGGCAAGGAAGGGGAAGAGACAGTGTTAGCTACAATCTCTGCCCTTAGCTTAGCTAAAAGGATAAAGTGAAGCTCCATAACTCGAACGCTTGGATTCGTCTATCTTAGAGTAGGTTGGCTTGTTAGATCTATATGAACTAGGAGTCATTTAGTTGGCTTCTCCGTCGTTAGAGCGAACTTTCTTACTCTTGTAAGCTCGTCTTGTCCTATCTATGCTCACTACCTCGTTGTCTGACAAGCAGTTTCCCTCATCTTTCTCTTTCAGAAGAGCCTACTTTCGACCATGGTTCGCGTCGCTATCGTGCTTGGTCCGTTCGCTACTCTCTTTTCAGCCATTATTGTATGCGTGTAACCTAAGTCTACCCTTCAATTGGACTTTATCCAGATCCTTTGACATCCGCTCATCTTACTTCCCGTTCTGGTAGGTTGGTGGTGCGTGATGATTCGTGGAGTACAAGGCTTTCTCTGGTTGGGTATGTAGGCTGGTCCTGCAGCTTGTGAAGGTGACCAGCGCTGCATGCCCGAATGGAATATTGACTATCCCGTAGAACTGACCTAGTCGCTCATGAAGGAGCTGGTCATTATGGAATATAGTATATGTAGGCGTAGGTCTTCCTAGAGCGAACCCCATGTGTTTTATATTAAACATATCAAAATCAACAGTGGAAGAGGCGCTGGTTGTGCGAGATCATTATGACTGGAGGAAGCCCATTCGACAACCATAATAGGCTCTATAACTGGATCACGCACGCTAAGAACACAGCGGATTAGAGGGGACAAGAGGTTCCACTCATCAAAGTGTGAGACGCAAGGCTTCTGCCTAGAAGCAAGCTACCCTCTTTGCCACTTTCAAATCAATAATAACGATGTCATCGATATTCCAATCCGATCTTTTCTTTCTTCACCCCGTAGCCCTAAAATCGAAAAAAGCCCATGGTTGAGTGAGCATAGAGCTCTGCCCCTTTCTTTCCTTTTGAAGCTGCTTTCCTCCTTTCCTGCTTTAGTGTTCTGCTATAAATTTTTATGTGTTAAGCATAGTGGCATGCTCTGTAGCCGGAGTAAGAAAGATTCAAGGAGCGCAGGGGGATCTGCTTTTACGAGTGATCTCTCTCGCTTTCTTAAGGAATTTCGTCAGTCATATGGCATGGCTATGGTTTCCACTCTTGTGAGTTCCCATTTTTTCTTTGGTTCGCTTTCCGGTTGCCCTTCTTTCTATTTGCTGCAGTAAATGAGACTGGGAGTTGGATTTCCTTTATGACTTTCGCTCCGTTGATCGATCAACAATTCACTTCTTTAGGAAGGAGCTGAGAGGGTTCGGACCGGGGTGATTTCGCGAGTAGATGGCCCGGCATTCAAGCAATCAATCATTCTTTCTATCGGAGACTTCGAGACAGTAGAAGTCTGACCTTCCCATCTTCATCTATCCGGCTCAGGGCCTCATTAGCGTGCTCGTCTGCGAGCTATGCTGGTTCTGTAGAGTAATGGCCCGCAAGAAAGGAGAGAGAGGCGGGCTTGGCGACAGACCGCGTCACGGCTATTCCATTCCTTCTGTACTAGAGTTCGGTGGAGGAACTGTAAGAGAAGAATGGAAATCCGTGCTCTAACTCGACATATTCGTCTTAATCATATTCGACCCTATCTTTCTTCTCCAGTTGATGATGCATATTGAACTTCAACCAATCTCACTTGCTCAAGAACTGCCTTCTGATAGACTAGCTTCCCCCGGGCTACCATCCTTGCAGCTAAAGAGACCATATCATCATGCCTAAAGGGACCGATAGAAGAAGTCTAAATGTAGTATATAGTAGTAGAGTGACCGTCTTCTTTATTTTTGGAATTCTAACTCCTAGCGAGGGCCCCTTCCGCCCTTTCTCTTTGCTAGGCAGTTCGCCCTTCCCTTTATGGAATCTATCTCGATGCTATATCCCCATGAACGGAACACAAAACCAATTTCGGCATTCGCAGCGCGTAGGTTAATTTATTGGATAGGTCAGTTTCTGTCTTCAGGGTCGGTGGCACCGTTAGCTGGCGTAGAAAGACTTAGAAAATCAATATTATATTAAATCGACTCCTGTATCGATCTACGCGTCTTCCCTCAGAAAGGAAGTAGTTATGGGGGGCTTTATCCCTAAAAGCAAAGGCTAGGTAGGGGTCTCTTGGATAATAATATGATATATATTTCGCTAGAGGTAGGGCTCAGGCTTGTCCGCAGCAGGACTTATTGGGCTTTTTAAGGTAGACCAAGCCCTAGATAAGGTGAATCTTACTTTAGAGAATTAGACTAAATTGAGTCTAAGTATACTTAAAGAAGAAAGAGGGAGCTAACAAACTCCCCGAAGGGGGTGCAGGGAATCATCTTTTGAAACATGTAGCCTGAAAGAGGGGTTACCCGGTACCCTATGCTTCTAGCATATTTGAACTCTTCACTTCCATAGCTCCGGGGTAAGATAGTCTTGATGAAGCTACTTCGGACTAAAGGCCGTAAGAACTCGAGCTACTACTTCTGACTTAGACGTCCTGAAATTCGTGTATTTAGATTGAGTTACGATCTCAACCTGTGATTTAGAAGTTCCGGCCAGAGAGCTTGATCTAAGTAAGGATATGATTCTTTAGCCCTTATCCCGTCCCTGTGAATGAGTTGGCTTTGGAAGCTAGGCTCAGATAGAACGTATAAGTAGGCTTATTGGAATAGAAGCCCTTAGTGAGAGAGTTGAGAAGAGCCGAGGATTCCTCTGTTTTCGGGGATTCTTGACGTAGCTGCAATCCCATCTGGGTAATCAAACAAAGGCAGGGATTCTATTCAAATGCCCTATATTCTGCACCGGGAAAACAGACTAGAGAATCTTCTCCTTCGGAGTCAAGGCAGTTTGAACTGAACCCCAGCTAGTATTGAGATTGAGAGCCGTAAAGAGTCCGGAGATCAGTCATTCGACTTAGGAATCCCGTCCAACTTCAGATAAGGTAAGATAAGGTAGGAAAGCTACAAACCAGTCTTAATTCCTGCAGACTAAGATTCAGTTTCAAGTCCCAAGGGATTCAATCCAAACACTCATAGATTCTATGCCCGCCTCTGCT
>JAJJBR010000660.1:0-10298 GCA_022817965.1 Solanum lycopersicoides | reverse complement strand
AAATTTGCTAATACTAATGCATGATTTGAGGCCAAAGGATCAAACACCTTCCTTTATCTTAAAGTAAAATTATCTACTTAACTCAAAAATCCCACAAACACAAGCCACCAGGTAACCAACAAACAAGAAAAAGAAAAAAACCGAGACATGAAAGAACAAGTATCCATCAAAATCGATTGTTTATGCAATGATTCATTCAAATAGTAAATATATAATTAATGAAACAAAACTTACGGTTATCTTCGATATCTTCCATTTAACTAGCTTAGCAAAAACTCAGAGAATGACTGCAAAAAAAAATGGAGGAAAAGAAAGAGAAGAAAAATGAGTGTAGATTTTTAAAGAATTTTCTTTATTTTCTCTATAATCTTCAAAAATAAATATATTTTTAAAGAATTTCCTATTTAATCATTCAAAATCTTCAAAAATAAATATATCTTTATTATTATTATTTCTTAAAATAATATCTTCAATTAAGTAGGCGTTTGACCATAAAAGAATTTTCCTTATTTTCTCCACATAAAATCTTCACAACAAAAAATATATTTATGTATTATTATTATTTATTATATTTCTTAAAATATATCTTCTATATGGTTTATTCTTCTTTCTAAAAAGAAGATATTTTAATTACATGACAACCGGTATACATGAATAAAGATAGGGCATTTTAAAATAGAATTATAATTTATAAGCTAATCTTGAACTTGGTTAATTGGCTTATTTAGTGTTGAATTATTGGATTAATAGTTGGCAACTGGTTTAAAATTTATATTGATGGTTTATCGATACGGGGTGGAATAAACTTCAATTTTGTAGTAGATAAACCGATAATTTGTTAAGAATATTTACTATATTTTTTAATTCTAGGTATATAGTATAAGACATATGAGAATATGTCAGTGAAATTTTACAAGTCGAGTCTGGAGAGGATAGAGTGTACATATGCTCCTATACGTATGTAGAAACATATTTGCCAAACAAGGGGTTCAACTATGTGTACAGTGACTTAATTGATAGAACCTGATAGCATTCCAACATTACCACCTAATTTCTTGAAGGAACTTAGTAAGTTTAATGTTGGTAATAGCCTAATGAAAGGAGCAAGTTTGATAGTTTGTTGTGCATATTGGATCAAACATTCCATCCAAAAGTAAATTCATATTAAAATCCATTAATCTCAATGCTAATATGGTAAATCAATTACTTCGCTTTAACTACTCTATGTTCTAAGTATGATGTATTTGATAGTATAATTGTCTTTTATATTAATTAAATCGTCTATTTGACTGCAAGCAAGAGTTTGATAAACAAAAAACTGACTTGTAAGAGGTTTACTTATAAGAACATTAAACTTATTTACTCGTTTGGCAAACATCAAATGTACTTATAAGCTAATATTTTCAAGCAATGCACTTCTCATATGAAGAGTGTTCACTCTGTTATGATTTCAGTTAGGTATTAGATTTTTCTTTTTTTACTCTTCAGTTTAACTTAATTTCTTTTTAATTCACATGTGTGTTATAAAGAGTTTGTTGCACGTGTGTTAGATTAAATTGAAGTGAGAAATGTAGTGTGTTGTTCAAGGAATTATTGAGACTCAAGTAAGTTCCCACTATCTCTCTTTTTCTTCTTTAATAATTAGTAAGGTAAGGTATGCTACTTGTAAAAACTGGCCCTGCAGCATTTTGAAAAGATACTGACACTGCTAATCATACCTGCAGCATGTTAAAGCCCTTGAAATTCTGCTTCAAGGGATTTGTGGTGTGCGTAAACAAGGCTTAAGGATCCATGAATTGTGCCTTAAAAGTGTTCGAAACTTAGGTAAGTGAGATTTCTCGTTGAACTATTAGGTACTAAGAACTAACTCAATGGTCAGGTATGTACTGATGTGATTGAGACAAATGTTTGCAACCATCAATGCATTCATAGGGAGGTTTTCTCGCCTTAGAGTTTTGACATATATAACTGTCTTCGCAGTTGTCTACACATGATCACAATTCACATATTTGTTTAAGACTAATTTCTCCTCTTGGTTAGACAAGAATAAAAAACAAATTATGATCATTCAAATGTAATTGGTAAAATAATGTAAAAATCATTTATGGCTTCTCCCATTTTTTTCCTTTTCCCCTTTCCTGCTTGTTTTGTCTGTCAGTTATTTTGACCATGTGGTCTGTTGCTTACCATTCTCAGGGTCAGTAGAATCAGAAATAAGGCTCGTATGTGATCGTGAGAAGCCAGAACACACATGGTAAGAGATCTGATTTGCTGTGCGCCTGTCTCTGAGGATACGTGAAGCCTAACATTTTTTATGCGATCAACTATAGGACTGTTAGGCATATTGTTGGTGGTCCGATGAGAGGTGCTGGTGCTGAAAAAAGCTCATTCTTGGTGATACCAATTCAAGAAAGCAAAATAACCAAGAATGCACTAATCTTCTTTAAAAATATAGGCTACAAGCTAGACCACGATCATCTGAGAGTCGGTTTTGCATTTTATTTCCAAAGAGATGCCTTGATAACTGTAACAGTTTCATCCATCAATAAGATGTTGAAACTTCATGCTATCGATGATGCAGTGCCCGTGACTCCGGGCATACATCTAGTTGAAGTGACCGCACCAGCTTCATCTACAAATTATAATGAAGTTGTTGCGTCTGTATCGTCCTTCTGTGAATATCTTGCACCGTAAGCATCTTTATATTTGTTTGTTGTCCATAATAATAATTGGCTAGTTGTACCTGGTATAATATATTTTATCACTTTTTTTAATGATCATATGTTGAACATAAAAATGATTTTTATTGTTTTCAGGCTCCTTCATTTGTCAAAACCTGGTGTCTCAACAGGGGTTGTTCCTACCGCTGCTGCAGCTGCTGCGTCTCTCATGTCGGATGGTTGAGGCACCAAGTAACTAAAATGTAGTATTACTCAGTGCCATATTTCTGTCTCAAAAAATTGGAAAAAACAAACAAACTAAGTTTGTTATCCCAGTGACTGCTAAATGGCTAGAGGACTCTTGCTCTCTTTGATCTATAATCGTTTTCTCTTAGGTATTTTATACTTTCCTTGTTGATGTGTTAAGCTCAAAGCACATGAAATGTTTAAATGTTTTTGGTCTGTGATTATTATAGTAAGCATTCTGTTTCAAATATTATATGTATGTCATTGTTGATGATTTAGGAATGTGGATATTCGGATTAAGGCGGAAGTGGCTTTTAAATTGTCTATCACAAAAATACTTTAAACATTAATCTTATTAAACAACTTATTAAAATACATCGCAAAAACTGTACTTAGTCATTCAAAAGTATCCTACTAGAAAAAAAAAGGTTAAGATTTCTATCAAAAAGAAGAGAATTTTGGGAAAAATTATGCTTGATTTGAAGTTTGAACTTTGATCAAATTTGTAGAATGCAAGATTTCTACGTGTAGCATACTTTTCATTTTAAAAGTTCATTGTTTTGTTTGTGAAAATTTCACCTTTTCCAAATGGTAATATTCACGCACATGCAAAGAGCAAACTTCAAACGGCAAGAACTTTTAGTACCTTTGCTAGCAAATACAATATCAAATAAAAGGCCTTAAAATCCTCTTTCCAAAGCCTCGGAATTTGCTAATTTTCGAACTCGTATGAGGGAGATATGCCCGTTTGAAGTTGGGTTGTCTAGATAAGGAAAATTACCTGAATTTAAAAGGGGTATTTTGGTCTTTTCATTACCCAATTAAGTTATTTAATTTTTCGTAATTAAGTAGGGGTCTAAACTGAATTTCTTCAGTTTACGCATTCAAAATTCCCCGCTAGAGTTGTAGAGAAAAGAACTCAAAAGGAGAAAGGAGAAGAAAATGTCAAGATTCTTCAAGTTCTCGAGATTTTGGTTGCGGATTTCGCCAAGGATTGATGCCTAAGAGGTATGTGAGTTCACAGAGCGTTGAGTTCGTTCACCCACGCACCAAATATTTTTAGTTCACCGTAAAAATCATCCTAAAAAGTTTAAAGTTTGATGTTCTTGATGTGTGTTATTGAATTTGCTTTCGTTCTTGAATTGGACTTAGATTGGTGAGTTTCTTGAGATAATTGTGTCGATTATTAGAGTTGTTTTGAGTTAGATTCTTGTGTACATGTTTTGGGTATTTGAATTTAAAGAAAGATTGAGAAAAAGAATAGAAATTAATCGAATTAAGGTCAGAAAACGAGTTGAAAAATTTGCCACGAAAGCCTGGGGAGGAGTTGCCGCGGCACGCCCCAGATGCGCCAGAGAGGCTGGGGCGGCGCGCCACCTGTGTGCTTGAAATGGGTCTCTGAACTTTAGGGCTGGCGCGCTGCGCCAACACTGCGCCCGGGACGTCTGCCCCTACCCATTTTCACAGTTTAGCCCGTTTGAGTCCTTGCAAAGTGTACTAACACTTCCTATCGATTCTAACTACCCTGAATGAGTACTAAACATCTAGAAATTATTCATAAAGATGAGTGAAGAGCCAAGTTTATAGAGTCTTAGAGTCATTTCAAAAGTATTTTACAATTGTTTTTTGAACTTGTTTCAAGACTTGAGCGATGAATTGAGTAAGAGTAAGAGTGAAGTTCATTTTCTTTCAAAGATTATATGTGAACTAAGTACTCCGTCCCAAAGAGTAAATGCTTTCACATTTAAGAAAGAGAGGAAACATCGATTTCCAAGAGAGCCTTTGAGCTAGTTTTTGAGTCATTATTTCAAACCACAGAAAGAGTCATATTTTAGACATATGAGCTAAGAATGTTTAGGGAGTAGCATTGAGAAACGATATGGCAACGAGTTCATAATAACTCAAGTCTCCATAAACCACATAACCAACGTGGGTAGAAAAGGTGATACTTTTTAGATGATAACCTCTGACAACTTCTACTTCTCTTTTCTTATGGTGGAAGATGTATATTATTTCATTATACATTGTACTATATTAGTAGCTCTTGTACCTGTTTAGAGTAGTTCCTTGGGAGGATTTTTCGGTTAATTGTAAAAAAGAAAGATTCTTACATTCGAGTTTCATGTTTATGATATAGTATTATATTAAAGAGATCTCTTGTTTATTCATTTCTGCATTTCTTGTTTTAAATTGGATAGTAAGAATTCTCCTATCTAGGTGTTATAGTAGGTGAACGAACGACCCGGTTGTGACATATATTGACTCAATCATTTCATCCTCCGAATTATTTTCACTTTCATCATTCAATAGAGTTATCTTCCATAGAATAAAATGAATTTTCTAGCTCTACTTAAGCTAATAATTCCGTAGTTATAAATTACAATGAGAAATGGATGAAAGTCTAAATTTTGAGGGTGCATGAACGTAAAGTTTTTTTAAACAAATATTCACCAATACAATATTTTTTTATAAAAGAAGTGAACCAATACAATTTAATATTTCAAGACTAAAAATACAAATCAAATATACATTTTTATATACAAGAAGTGAAGATTAGTCCATTATGATCCAGACTTGCTAACTGGTAGACCCGTAAGAATTTTAGCTCACAAATACGTATCAAGTCATTTAAAGAGCGGGAAAATATTAATGAAATTTTAGGTCTAATAATATGTACCTTATACTATATACCTAGGATTAAAAATATAAGTAAATAATTCTTAAAAATATAGAGTTCTTAGAGTCATTTCAAAAATATTTTACAATTATTTTTTGAAAGTGTTTCAAGACTTGAGCGATGAATTGAGTAAGAGTAAGACTGAAGTTCATTTTCTTTAAAAGATTATATGTGAACTAAGTACTCCAGCTCAAAGAGTAAATGCTTTCACATTTAAGAAAAAGAGGAAACATCAATTTCCAAGAGAGCCTTTGAGCTAGTTTTTGAGTAATTATTTCAAACCACAGAAAGAGTCATATTTTAGACATATGATCTAAAAATATTTAGGGAGTAGCATTGAGAAACGATATGGCAACGAGTTCATAATAACTCAAGTCTCCATAAACCACATAACCAACGTGGGTAGAAAAGGTGATACTTTTTAGATGATAACCTCCGACAACTTCTACTTCTCTTTTCTTATGGTGGGAGATGTATATTATTTCATTATACAATGTATTATCTTAGTAGCTCTTGTATCTGTTTAGAGTAGTTCCTTGGGAGGATTTTTCGGTTAATTGTAAAAAAGAAAGAGTCTTACATTCGAGTTTCATGTTTATGATATCGTATTATATTAAAGAGATTTCTTGTTTATTCATTTCCGCATTGCTTGTTTTAAATTGGATAGTAAGAATTCTCCTATCTAGGTGTTATAGTAGGTGACCGAATGACCCGGTTGTGACATATATTGACTCAATCATTTCATCCTCTGAATTATTTTCACTTTCATCAATCAGTAGAGTTATCTTCCATAGAATAAATTGATATTTCTAGCTCTATTTAAGCTAATAATTCCGTAGTTATAAATTACAATGAGAAATGGATGAACGTCTAAATCTTGAGGGTGCATGAACGTATGTTTTTTTTTAAAACAAATATTCACCAATACAATATTTTTTTATAAAAGAAGTGAACCAATACAATTTAATATTTCAAGACTTAAATACAAATCAAATATACATTTTTATATACAAGAAGTGAAGATTCGTCCATTATGATCCAGACTTGCTAACTTGTAGACCCGTAAGAATTTTAACTCACAAATACGTATCAAGTCATATAAAGAGCGGCAAAATATTAATGAAATTTTAGGTCTAATAATATTTACCTTATACTATATACCTAGGATTAAAAATATAAGTAAATAATTCTTACAGATTTATCGGTATATGTAATAAAGAATTGAAGTTATTCACCCCCGTATCGATAAACCATTAAATATAAAATTTTAAACCAGTTGCCAACTATTAATCCGATAATTCAACACTAATAAGCCAATTAACCAAGTTCAAGATTAGCTTATAAATTATAATTCTATTTTAAATAGCCCTATCTTTTATCATGTATACCGGTTGTCATGTAATCAAAATATCTTCTTTTTAGAAAGAAGAATAAACCATATAGAAGAGATATTTTAAGAAATATAATAAATAATAATAATTCAGAAATATTTTTTTTTGTGAAGATTTTATGTGGAGAAAACAAGGAAAATTCTTTATGGTCAAACGCATACTTAATTGAAGATATATTTAAGAAATATAATAATAAAGATATATTTAAGAAATATAATAATAAAGATATATTTATTTTTGAAGATTTGAATAGAGAAAATAAGGAAATTCTTTAAAATATATATTTTTTTGAATATTATAGAGAAAATAAAGAAAATTCTTTAAAATCTACACTCATTTTTCTTCTCTTCTTTTCCTCCATTTTTTTTGCAGTCATTCTCTGAGTTTTTGCTAAGCTAGTTAAGTGGAATATCGAAGATAACCGTAAGTTTTGTTTCATTACTTAAATATTTATTATTTGAATGAATCATTTCATAAACAATCGATTTTGATGGATACTTGTTCTTTCATGTCTCTGTATTTTTTCTTTTTCTTGTTTGTTGGTTACCTGGTGGCTTGTGTTTGTGGATTTTTGAGTTAAGTAGATAATTTTACTTTAAGATAAAAGGAAGGTGTTTGATCCTTTGGACTCAAATCATGCATTAGTATTAGTAAATTTTGAGAACATGTCAGTGAAATTTTACTATTCGAGTCTGGAGAGGATAGAGTGTACATATGCTCCTATATGTATGTAGAAACATATTTGCCAAACAAGGGGTTCAACTATGTGTACAGTGACTTAATTGATAGAACCTGATAGCAGTCCAACATTACCACCTAATTTCTTGAAGGAACTTAGTAAGTTTGATGTTTGGTAATAGCCTAATGAAAGGAGCAAGTTTGATAGTTTATTGTGCATATTGGATCAAACATTCCATCCAAAAGTAAATTCAAATTAAAATCCATTAATCTCAACGCTAATATGGTAAATCAATTACTTCGCTCTAACTACTCTATGTTCCAAGTATGATGTATTCGATTGTATAATTTTCTTTTATATTAATTAAATCGTCTATTTGACTGCAAGCAAGAGTTTGATAAACAAAAAACTGACTTGTAAGAGGTTTACTTATAAGAACATTAAACTTATTTACTCGTTTGGAAAACATCAAAAGTACTTATAATCCAATATTTTCAAGCAATGCACTTCTCATATGAAGAGTGTTCACTCTGTTATGATTTCGGTTAGGTATTAGATTTTTGTTTTTTTACTCTTCAGTTCAACTTAATTTCTTTTTAATTCACAGGTGTGTTATAAAGAGTTTGTTGCGCGTGTGTTAGATTAAATTGAAGTGAGAAATGGAGTGTGTTGTTCAAGGAATTATTGAGACTCAAGTAAGTTCCCCCTATCTCTCTCTTTTTCATCTTTAATAATTAGTAAGGTAAGGTATGCTACTTGTAAAAACTTGCCCTGCTGCATTTTGAAAAGATACTGACACTGCTAATCATACCTGCAGCATGTTGAAGCCCTTGAAATTCTGCTTCAAGGGCTTTGTGGTGTGCGTAAACAAGGCTTAAGGATCCATGAATTGTGCCTTAATAGTGTTCCAAACTTAGGTAAGTGAGATTTCTCGTTGAACTATTAGGTACTAAGAACTAACTCAATGGTCAGGTATGTACTGATGTGATTGAGACAAATGTTTGCAACCATCAATGCATTCGTAGGGAGGTTTTCTCGCCTTAGAGTTTTGACATATATAACTGTCTTCGCAGTTGTCTACACATGATCATAATTCACATATTTGTTTAAGACTAATTTCTCCTTTTGGTTAGACAAGAATAAAATTCAAATTATGATCATTCAAATGTAATTGGTAAAATAATGTCTAAAAATCATTTATGGCTTCTCCCATTTTTTTCCTTTTCCCCTTTCCTGGTTGTTTTGTCTGTAGGTTATTTTGACCATGTGGTATGTTGCTTACCATTATCAGGCTCATTAGAATCAGAAATACGGCTCGTATGTGATCGTGAGAAGCCAGAACACACATGGTAAGAGATCTGGTTCATTGTGCGCCTGTCTCTGAGGATACGTGAAGCCTAACATTTTTTATGTGATCAACTATAGGACTGTTAGGCATATTGGTGGTCCGATAAGAGGTGCTGGTGCTGAAAAAAAGCTCATTCTTGGTGAGACCAATGCAAGAAAGCAAAATAACCAAGAATGCACTAATCTTCTTTAAAAATATTCGCTACAAGCTAGACCACGAGCATCATCTGAGAGTCGGTTTTGCATTTCATTTCCAAAGAGATGCCATGATAACTGTAACAGTTTCATCCATCAATAAGATGTTGAAACTTCATGCTATCGATGATGCAGTGCCCGTGACTCCGGGTATACATCTAGTTGAAGTGACCGCACCAGCTTCATCTACAAATTATAATGAAGTTGTTGCGTTTGTATCGTTTTTCTGTGAATATCTTGCACCGTAAACATCTTTATATTGGTTTGTTGTCCATAATAATAATTGGCTAGTTGTACCTGGTATAATATATTTTATCACTTTTTTCAATGATCATATGTTGAACATAAAAATGATTTTTATTGTTTTCAGGCTCCTTCATTTGTCAAAACCCGGTGTCTCAACAGAGGTTGTTCCTACCGCTCTGCAGCTGCTGCGTCTCTCATGTCGGATGGTTGAGGCACCAAGTAACTAAAATGTAGTATTACTCAGTGCCATATTTCTGTCTCAAAAAATTTGAAAAAAAAAACTAAGTTTGTTATCCCAGCTAAATGGTTGGAGGACTCTTGCTCTCTTTGATCTATAATCATTTTCTCTTAGGTATTTTATACTTTCCTTGTTGATGTGTTAAGCTCAAAGCACATGAGATGTTTAACTGTTTTTGGTCTGTGATTATTACAGTAAGCTATCAGTTTCAAATATTATATGTATGTAATTGTTGATGATTTAGGAATGTGGATATTCGGATTAAGGCGGAAGTGGCTTTTAAATTGTCTATCACAAAAATACTTTAAACATTAAGCTTATTAAACAACTTATTAAAATACATCACAAAAACTGTACTTAGTCATTCAAAAGTATCCTACTAGAAAAAAAAGGTTAAGATTCTATCAAAAAGAAGAGAATTTTGAGAAAAATTATGCTTGATTTGAAGTTTGAACTTTGATCAAATTTGTAGAATGCAAGATTTCTACGTGAAGCTTACTTTCATTTTAAAAGTTCTTTGTTTTGTTTGTGAAAATTTCACCTCTTCCAAATGGTAATATTCACGCACATGCAAAGAGCAAACTTTCAAACGGCAAGAACTTTTAGTACAGGAAGTATT
>JAJJBR010000659.1:0-26464 GCA_022817965.1 Solanum lycopersicoides | reverse complement strand
CTTCACCTCAACCAATGAGTATGACTCGGAGTTTTTATGAACCTCAAAAACACCATTTTGGGAATCTTCAACTGAACACCTGGCCAACCTATGAACATCTTTAACTAGGTATTTCTTCCCTTCTTCTACATGAGACACACTACCCATGGTCATATAACTCAAAGAATCCACGACTACATTTGCCTTGCCAGGGTGGTAGATAAAACTCATGTCGTAATCGTTAAACAATTCCAACCATCTTCTTTTTCATAGATTTAATTCCTTTTCAGTTAACACACAGTGAAGACTCTTATGGTCGGTATACACATCCACATGAACATCATACAAGTAATGCCTCCATATCTTCAAGGCAAACGCTACGACAGCAAATTCAAGATCATGAGTTGGATAATTCTTCTCATGCACCTTGAGTTGTCTAGAGGCATAGGCTACTCTCTTCCCATGTTGCATAAAAACACACCCCAAACCCACCCGATATGCATAAAAATATACCACAAAACCCTTGGTACCCTCCGGTAGAGTCAATACCGAAGTGAGGTAATCGTATCTTTAAAAATTTCGAAGCTTCTCTCACATGCCTCTGACCACTCAAATTTCACACTCTTTTGGGTCAAGGTAAACAAAGGAGAAGCAATGAATGCAAAACCATCCACAAACCTCCTATAGTACCAGGCAAAACCCAAGAAACTTTTAATGTCGGTTGGACTCAATGTTCTAGGCCAATTCTTAACCGCCTCGGTTTTCTTTGGATCGCCCTCTCTACCCTCACTTGAGATAATATGACCAAGAAACGCGACCGATCTCAACCAAAACTCACATTTTCTATACTTGGCAATAGTTGGTGCATTTTAAGGACTTGTAACACCACTCTTAAATGACCCATATGATCAACTGCATTCTTTGAATATACCAAGATGTCGTCAATGAAGATAATCACAAATGAATCTAGGTAATTTCGAAACACTCTATTCATTAGGTGTAAGACCCCAAAATGAGTTAGGTTGTCTAGAGACTAATATGTTTTTCCTATCGAAGGTCCTAAAATGGTTTATAATGTGGTATTGAGGTAGTTTCTAAAGATTGAGGTGAATTCTAAGTCAAACATCAAGGTACGACTAAGTCGTTCGACGACTAGTCACCTATGTGCCTCATGAGTCTATACGTTCTTATATTTGTATGTCATGACCATATAAGGTTCTGATATGAGTTATAATTATGTCTATAGTTAGTATATTAAGTTTTATGATGTTTTGAGGTTAAACGTCCAAGAACGTCCAAGGCGTTCGAAAGTTATCCCTTGAGATGTTAATGTGTGTCTTCAGTGTGCCTTGCATGTTTGGATGTGTTTTACGTGTTCGTTTTGGGTGAAATGGATGTAAAAGGTCCTTGAAATATTAAGGTATATATTTAAGTTGGAAACGTCTGGGAACGACTCCCGAATGGCCAGTAAGGTCACCAACGACCCGTCGATGGTGATTCATCGATGGACACTTAGCCTGGAGAATGCTCAGTCAAATTCAAGCATAAGACCCAAATGACAGAAGAAAACAACGGTCCGTCGATAGGATCGTCGATGGCTGGCCGTTGGTGCAGGCTGCAGTTACTGCCTGACGACTGTCTTAATTATGGGGTGAATGGGAAATTCACCCCACGTGATAACCTGACCCTACTTGGTTTATTTGGTTATTTTTGGGTGTATAAAGATAATAAAAAACGTGAACACCCCATTCCCAATCCATTCTTCACAAATTAGATTTGCCTCAAAAACCAAACTCTCTCTAGAAACCTCCATTGAAGGTGAAGATCAAGAACAACTTAGATCTTTGATTCCTATGGGTTATTCACCAAGTTTTAGAGGATTTATTCTACATTAAGATATGGCGATCCTTCATCTCTTGTTAATCTTTCATCTAGAGAGTTCTTCTCAATGTTTTCAAAGAGATTTCATGATCAAACCTTTATTATTTAAATTTAGCCATGGGTTCTTTCTCAAAACATTTTCAAAGGATTTCTCATGATGAATTGATTATAATGCATTGTTTTTAACGTGAATTTCAATACAATTGCATTATGAACCCATGTTCTCTTCAACTCTCGATTTATCCTATGCATGGGCAATGTGATCGTAAATTTGTATTGATGGAATTTTAATTCTATTACGTTGAATTGCTTATGTCTACTATTTATTATGTATATTGATGATGAATTATTTATGAGTGATCCATGTGGATCAATATATGAATGATTGAACAAGACTAGACTATGTTCTTCTATCTGTTCACTATAAGCTAAACTTTATGAAAATTATTGTAGGATTTCATTTATGTAAAGATAATTGTAGATACTGCCTTATGTTGATGTTGCTGTAAATTGTGGGTATGGATCCTTGATGATTAAATTAAAGGAGTCTTGGTATGAATTGATCTAGATTCTTCTAGCCTATAGATTTGTAATGTAATGTATATGATGTGATCCCAATGCTAGGGTAGATGAACCATGATTTCGTTTGAGTAATGATCTCTTTAGATAATTCCCTACATGTATATTGTTTATAAATTGTTATTGATGATCAAATCAAGGGAAATTGGTGAGTGATCTACATTCCTCTACTCTCTATTGAATTGATAGTTTAGTGCCTACGTTGGTATCATGATATTGTAGGGATTTAAGTATGGTTTCTTTTATGTTGATGTACATTTAGATACATCCCTATATTGATAATGTTGATAGATTGTGAGTCTTGATCAATGATGATCAAAGATGGATAAATTCGGTAAGAGGTGCTCTATTTCTCTATTTCTGTATTTCTCTACTTGTCTACTTCTTTATAGTATTAATAGAATTCTCCTTGTATGGAATTGTGTTGTATGGTTGAATTTTGGTGGCGGTGTTTACTTTATTGTTATTATATATGTGTTGGTTATGGCCTTTAAGGCAAATTGATGAATATATGAGTGTCTGGTTACAATGATCACACTATGTGTAACTTGTGCCTAGTCTTCTATTCTAATTGTGAATCGAGGTTATGTTGCTAGTGTTATGAACATTTAAATGGTAATGCTAGGATCATGTGTAGGTGCTGCCACTAGGGAAGTGTTAAGAATTGATTACCCCTACCCATGTACCCCTATGTGAATGTGTGAATGGCTAAGGTTAGGATTCTTGAATGTAATGTGAAGATGGTCTTGTCTCCTATGCGGTTATGTGTTGTGTGGTCTATGCTTGGTTGTGCATTATGGTCCTAAGAGGGTGGATGCCTCAATGTGTTGTTGATAGCCGTTATGTGATCATGTTGACCAATGTACGCAAACAATCACACGTTATGCATGTTTACAAGTAGTATAGGTCCATGGTGTGTAAATGAAAGGGTATTCTCATATGCACTAACGTCTACTACTATACATGTTAAGCTTATGTGTATGAAAGTATGTTATGTGTTCCCTTAACTAGGATGACTTGATAGGTGTACTAGTATAGACAAGGGTATGTGACCTTGTCTATGCATTGCACATGTGTGACTTGAAAGGATAGTTCCAAGGTTTGGTTTTCTATGTACATGAACATGAATGCATGAGTATTATGAACATGTCTTATATGCTATGACGTTAAGTATATGATATGATGAAGTTTGAATGCGCATAGTGTCTTAAAGTGTTTATATGAAAGGATTACTCATATTGTTGCACTTGTACACTTATGCATGGATGAAATGAGTTATGAATATGTGTGGCTACAATGTGTTATGTGAAAGGTTTTCTCACATGTATATACACACACATGAATGGGGATCTAGTCAATAGAGGGGCACTTGAATGGTGTTCTCAAGAGTACCCTAAAACTAGATAGGTGTTGTCACATCCTGAGAGCATACCCTAGAAGATATGACACTCTCGAAGTGTAACCGGCGTACTCGACCTCTCGGAGGGCTTATAACAAGACCTTTCGTATCGTTTATCGCATATACATAGTGAAAAGTAGTGCGGAATTAAAACTTTTCACAAATATTTTCACAGTCATCAAAAATCTCTTTCGTATAAAACTTATAGGAAATACTAAGTTTCAATCTCATCAAAGCTTAGACACAAGAGTAATTGTTACACGTCCCATACACAAGAGAAATATAGTACTACTAAGTCTATTACGATACTTCAATAAGAGAAATAAAAGACATCTATGCCCCCGAGTCAAATGAGGACATACTTAAACTTCACTTGAACGATGCTAAGATCCAAGTCTTGCTTCCCAATGCTCCTCACCTACCAACCACAATAGAGATAGATAAAAACATGGAATTAGTACAACGACATGTACTAAGTGTGACATAATATATAAAAATCATGAAAACAGACATTTATTGGAAATATGCATCTTTTGATTTGAATATCATAATACAATCATAAGAACAACATTTAACACCTTAGAAACACATATGAAATCACTTAATCAAATTATCACATCTTTAGGACAAACATTACAGTAACCTTAATTCACTATACAGTGAACTTCTTCACTGTCACAGTGAAGTTGCTTAGTTCTACCTTAGGCACTTTATAGCATATAATCCCCTTACTAAAAGCTATCCTTAGACTCACTTAAGTAATACAAATAGAGACCGCCCATACACCCTCTCTAAGCATGCCTAAATGATCATCAAGACTACTTACATACACACTTACAAGACACCAAAACATATAACATGTATAATGTGACATTCTCTTTACCAAGGCTATCAAAAGACTTACTTAAGTACTCCTAGAAGAGAATGGCCATACACTCTCCTCAAGGTTACCTAAATAATACTTAAGAATTCCTAAGTTTAGATCATGCCTAAAGTATCAACCAACTTCCCTAACTAGAGTAATTCTCAAGAATTTCCTAGATAAGACATGAAGAGATCATCCCTTATGCCCCCTTAACACTTTAACTAAGGAATCCTTAAGTCACTCTAGATTAGGTCCTCCTTCATTTACATGTTTTCTAACATAAGCCATTATGTCATTAGTTCATTAAGAAACATTCATCACATAGAGGACATTCAAGTAATGGTCTTGGAGAAGACGTAGTGACTCTCACTAACATCTTCAAAGACTATTGTACAATGTATAGATGACATCACATACCACCACCTAAACTTCATAGAACTTCTATAATGCTAATAGTTATCCCACCTGATGAAAATAGGCAATAACCGACATAGACCATGGAAGCAAAACATAGAATCCGGAGTTGTAACCTACTCCGATGGAGGGTGTTCTACTTTACAATGGTAGAACATGGACACATCCCATGTAGGCACATGGTTAAGGAATATGAAGGACTTACTTTGTATTCTAGCCTCATCCTTTAACTAGAACTACTTCCCTTACCATACTCACTCGGTGCTAGCCTTTGTTCTCATGAAGTAATTCACATTAAAGGTTCATACAAAGGGGTTCCATATCAAGTTCATAACCAAATAACATTTACCCTACCAAAGAGGTCCCCTAGGGATACCTTACAATGGCGACAAGAATCTCATAGTGACTTTCCTAAGGATTGATATGATGTTAAGACAATCAATATTAAGTCCATCATTCATTACAAGAAGGATATCATTACGTCTTTAGACTTCATGTTTCATAACCTTACCACTAGGTTCAAGGTTTCACATAAAGGACCTTCTTAACATCATTCAAGGTCTCATAGCATTCATACATTCAAGACTAAGAGTCTTTAGCATCCTATGTCAAGACATCACATATTCACATATCATTCATGCATCAAGAAGAGAGACTTATGTCTACCTAAACAAGACACATCATTACTTCACTTTATTACATATAGGATATCTTTCTTTCAAGCACTTAGGAATGATGTCACATCCGGGGAGCACCCCCTAGACGTAACCGACGTTGTCATCCTCTTTGAGGACTAAGACTAGCCTCTTAGCATTCGTCATAACATTCATAGGATAAAAGTACGGAAATATTAAATACTTTTACTATATCTACGTGGAGGTTTACATAGACCTCTACATACATATAATAATATTAATATCGAGTATACATAGACCCTTCGTATAAGAAGATTACTTAGTCTTCTACTTTTAGTGCACATACATATATAAGATAGAACATAGTCATAAAGTTTGTCTCATATCATAACCATCTATAAACGATAATAGCAATTTGGGCATAGCCCTACAACAATATAAAGAAGCCACATATAGGCTTATACAAATCGTTCTCAAATGAAAATAGAATGAACATAAGAGTCTTAAGAACTAAACAACTCCATAGAAAGATATTGGCATCACCCTCGGAAAGTGAGGACCTACCCACTTGGATGGTAGAGAATATCAAAGACTCCTTCAAGTCGTCTCGAATTAACCTTCAACGACCGGAACCTAAAATTTTTGGAAATATAATGTAACAACCCTAAAAAAATGACTATGCTAAGTAATGTCTAATGTATCTAGAATGCCTAGATTAGATCGGGTTCACACAAATTGATGCGCGTAGAATCAGACCTCTGAACCTCTACAACAACCAATCCAACTAACTTGTTGAGTTAGTTGAGCTAGGAAAGTTTGGGTCCAGCCGTGTAGGGCACCCGAATATGATGATTTACCCGGATGAGTCTTAACCCGACTTAAAAAGAGGTAATCATAAGTTTGGAGGGTCTACGGGTAAAATGGTCTTTTCCAGGTTAAGGGTAGTATTGTAATTACCCTAAATATTTAATTAATTAACTAATAAATATGGTGGAGGGTCAATTCGGGTAGAGGTTGCCGAATTTGACCGTTTAAGCAAAATCTAGCTTCACCCAGGTTCGAGCCTTGGTGGAAGCAAGTATTAAATTGATTTAATTTTATTAAGTGAATCAGTTGAATAAATTAATATTTAAAAAATTTATTTAAGTAAGGGAAAAATCAGATTTTTAATTAAAAAAAAATAAAAAAATAATGAGGAGTCCTAGTTTGACTTAATCTCCACCTAACTCTCCTAATCATAATCATAATCCTAATCCTCTCATTCTCACGTCTCGCACTCTCATTCTCACATTTTTATCATTAAAATAACTGAAAATAATAGTTCTTCACTCTTGAAGAACTTACACACAAAAACTCAAACGAAAAACTAAGCTAAAAACAAAAATCAACAACAAGTTCTTGACGGGATTGTGCTTGAAGTTTCGGTGGTGAGGCTTGGTTTCATGGTAAATTGGCAGCATTTAAACAAGTTTTGAACGAAATTAAGGTATGTGTTTTCTTCTCTCTTGGTCCCTTTCCCAAGAGGCCCTTAAGGTTCAGTTTAAATCAGGATTGAAAGACTAAGGTTGTCCCCGTTCCATGCCCCTGTCATTAGCTCCTTTGAACGATTCAAAGCATGCGTTGGTATGTCTTCTGGTAGATAATGTTAGGTCTGGTTGTGATTATGTGTTGAATGTGTGGTATGAAATCATGTAAAGGATGAAAAATATATTCCGGAAAAGTGCATTAAGTGGACTGTTTTGAGCATGTGTGTGCTGAAAATTTAACTATGTTTGCTGCCTGAAATTTGTATGTTAAATGTTGCGTGTGTGAAAATGCTAAAAATGTGATGTTCATAAAAGGTTAAGTTGACTGACTGAATGTCACTCAAAATGCTACAAAAAAATCAACAAAACAATGAGAGAAAAATGGATTGGAAGAGACCAAATTTCCAGCTTGCTGGAAATTTGTTGTCTCGGCCAAGAGGTGAGAAAAATGACTATGTTTTAAATTTTTTTAAAAATTATGAGGTCGTTGGGAATGGAACCCAAGACCTCACCAAATGTAAATTATATAAAAATTTCATGAAAAAAAAATAAAAAGAAAAATTAATGTGGAGAGTGGGGATTGAACCCCCAACCTCTTGAATGGATGAGAGAGTTAGGAGAAAAATAAAGGAGAAAAATAAATGTGGAGAGTGGGGATTGAACACCCAACCTCTTGAATGGATGATAGAGTTAGGAGAAAAATAAGGGAGATAAATAAATCTGGAGAGTGGGGATTGAACCCCCAACCTCTTGAATGGATGAGAGAGTTACGAGAAAAATAAAGGAGGAAAATAAAGGAGAAAAATAAATGTGGAGAGTGGGGATTGAACCCCAACCTCTTGAATGGATGAGAGAGTTATAAGAAAAATAAAGGAGAAAAATAAATGTGGAGAGTGGGGATTGAACCCACAACCTCTTGGATAGGTCAGAAAGTTAAGAGATAAATTAAAAGAAAAATAATGAACTTGTGGGGGATTGAACCCACAACCTCCTTGACTTAAACGAAAAAGAAGAGGAGAATAAGAAAGGAAATATTATGAGGTTGATGGGGATCGAACTAGGGTCCTCCAAATCTGAAAAATGCAATTATCAAGTTTAAAATAAGATTAAGTGTTGTCCAAGGGAGTCGAAATTGGGTTTTCTTGACCAATTCCGTATTGACACATAAGTCATACGTAAGTAAATATTTAATGAATGCTGCATCTAAAGATTGAAATCAATATCTTGGCATACCTACAAGATGCATAAGTCTTGTACCACATACTCTTGGGTAAATATTAATCACTTAGATACACTATGAATGAAGCCTCATGGCTTGTATGTGTGGACTCATAAGTCTAGCATACATTTAAAAAGTAAGTGAACCTAATATATTATGTGATGAGAAAATGAAACCCCAGAGGGGTCAAGTAAGAGTGTGACACACACTAAAGAGCCAAGTGCATTGTCATACGATGAAATGAACATTCACGTATAGTGGTGAGTAATTATGAAGAGTAAATGTGCTAAAGTTAAAGAATTTGGTGACAACATGATAAGAGACTAATGTGAAAGATGAGAGCAATCTCAAATGAGCCTCAGTAAATGTTACCAAAACGTACTCACCTATGAAAGTGTAAAGTTAATGAAGAGAGCAGTCTCTATGAACACTCTAATGAAAGTATTGAAGTTAATGCATACTTAATACTAATGATGAGATGAGAAATCATCTAATGAGCTATGATGTCCTCATGCTAGAAGCCAACTTCTATGATGTATGAGTTGAATGTAATAGAACTTTATACTGAGCACCGATGGGCTAGCTATGAGCGGTGATGACTTACTTCGGGAAGGGCGGAGGTTCACGTAACTCTCATGAGATGAGACTGTCCGACATACCAAGTATGGGTCTCCTTATATCTCCTAGTCTTTGAACCTATATTGCCAATATAGGGATCTAGCAGGGTTCGACTCCCTATATACGCTAGCATGTTTTGGTTCACTTTGGCCGGTGATTCCACTTCTTTTCGGTGTGGGGATTACACACTGGATTTCATGATGCTCACATGATCTATGTCGGTTAAGGTTAAAGTTCCCAAAGAAAGAATGAGGCCAGCCTCAAATGATGCACATATTGAAATGGTGTTAGGATAGGATAATCAAGAGGTGAGCTAGACTTAAGTAATGACACTAGGTTATTCTTGGTCATTGCACAGCAAACCCGATGAGAGTCTTAAACTACATCCTAGGTATGACTAGTGATTGCACTAGTATATGAATGAATGAAAATGAAGTACGTATGAATGAATGAAGCAGACTCTGTGTTTGCTAAAGAAGGCTCCCTAGTTGAGGTCCCATATGTTGAGCCCTCATTTTGGGAAGTCCTAATGTCAAGTCCATGATTCCAAGGTCTCATGGCATATGAAAGAATGATGTGAACTACGTGATATGATATGTGCAATACGTTTATGTCTGCTTGCAAAATGATAAGTATGATGATGCATGTTACTCATGGCATGACTTTCCTAATCATGGCAAGTCCACTTTCCTAATCCAAATTTGGCAAGTCCACTGACTTTCCTAATCCAAATTTGGCAAGTCCACTGACTTGACTTTCCATAAATCATGTTGTTAGGAAAGAGCTATTCTTACTCATGCATGTCCTTGTGTGTGCTTGCATATACCCATACTTAGTACAAGTGTGTACTAATCCCATACAATATCTACTTTTAGGTGCAGGCACAGGTGGACGTTAGAGCTTAAGTACGACGTTGCAGCTATCCGGACGTGGAGCATTCATCCGGATTTGGTAGGCCCTCATGCTTTCGAGGATGCTTCCCATTATATTCTAGCTTAGATATAGGTTTGAGTTAGTGGAGTATGTTCCACTAGCATTTCTTTCTCATCTTATTTCAGACATTGTATTGGTGCCATTTTGGCAAGTATACACTTAATGCAGTATGAACTATTTCTTTCATTTGATGATCTTAATATTAGATGGTTGATTGTGAACGTTTATGAGTTTAAGTAGAATGTCTTATATGAATGTTAAGTAACAAAAAGTTCAAATTTTCCGCAAAATTAACCTAGATGAAGTAACGATGACGTATGTAGGCTTGTCTGCGACCTCTGAGAGGTCAACGATGCGGTCTCGTCTGGGGTCTAGACTCTTCGGTCGTGACAAAGTTGGTATCAGAGCATTAGGTTAAATTCCAAGGATAATAAGTTCACATCAACCACATTGAGTAGTTTCTAAGTCATGGTAGTGAAGTGCACCACTATCCTGAATTAGAGACTGCATGATGCGTAGGAAAATTCCCTTCTTCTGATCTTATCGTGCCTTCTCTAATGTCTGATTCCTTGGTGTTATGAGCGTGTCTAACATCAATTCTACTTTTCAGAAAATGAACACAAGAAGGAACGCTGGTCGGCAAGAGGAGAAGCAGCTGCTGGGGCAACCAAGTTCCTCCCCAGGCCCAGCTGCTGAAATAGAGATGCCATGTTAACCCAGATGGTTGACAGATGAGAAGTGAGGACAGCCCTGGTACAGATGGCCCAAGCCATCACCTTACAAGCTCAGGCTATGACACCCAGGCAGGCAACAAGGTGTTCCCAGGAAGAACCCACCTGCCAGCACCATGGCTAGTAGGTTAAAGGACTTCACGAGGATGAATCCTCCCGTTTACACTGCATCTAAGATTGCTGAGAATCTCGAAAGGAGTGTAGGGCAGCTATGTTTCATGCGAGCAACTTTTCCAGGATTATGGTCCGTGTCCAACAAGTGGAGGAAAACAGGAAGAGGAAGCATACTAGGCAGGGAATATGTCAAGGCAAGCTGAGAAGAATTTTCAAGGAAGAGTAGTACTGAAATCAGGGATAAGCCCAGGTTTAAGAAGGGACTCTCCCACCAAGGGGAGTCAAGTTTATCCAAAGGTCGCTATAATAGGGATTCCGAGCCAAGAGTTAAGAGAAATAGTGAAGTAGATACACCTCAGGAGAGGCCACCTTGTAGGAAGTGTGGCAAACTTCATGGAGGAGAGTGTAGGAGAGTCTCTAACGCTTGTTACAATTTTGGAAAACCGGGTCACATGATGAAGGATTGTCCGTATATGAGAGGTCGAGAAAAAGGGAAGGAGAAAGTTCAGCCGAATGGTCCAAGTGAAGAGGCTCCAAGGAGGCAACGATTATTCGCACTCAAGTCTAGGGGTGTAGGGTAAGACACCTCTGGTGATGTCTCGGGTGCGTAGCCTAAATTAGTTTTTCATGTGTATGGTTTTATGCACTAGTATGAAGTTAATATGTTGGAGTCATCATGTTGGTTGCTGACTTATGTGACTTATGTGTTTAATTATGTTGTATGCTTTGATGAGACTAGTTTAGGAAGGAGTTCCGTAGTCTAATAATGCGAAGCTGCTAGTAGGTTTCAAGGATCTGCACCAACCTACTAATATGTGAATCAGATATTCACCAATAAAAGACATTGAATAGCTTAGGTATGGATTTTCTCCATAAGTGTTATGCTACCATAGACTATCAAACCATGTAGTGAGGTTTCAGTTGCCAAATGAGATAGGGTATAAATGGGCAGGGCGTGGATCAATCCAACAAAGCCATATAATTTCAAATCTTAAGGCCAACAAGATGTTATCTAAGGGGTTAGATATACTCCTCCTAAAGCTGGTTTTGTTTAAGAAAGTCTAAGTTTTAGTGCAATAGTCGACTTGGTGTTGTAAGTCCATAATCGTATGAGTAATAATTGCATTGTGTGATTTAAAATGAATTCATGTTTGCATGTCATGTTGCTTTTTTTGTATAGCGTGGACATGATTTTTGTGTTGCATGAGTTGTGAGCTGCATCAAGTTAAGTGCGATTGAGAAGGAAGTTCCTCAATCTCAAATATGAAGCTTCAGGTAAGCTTGAGTAATATGCATTATCCAGAGTAAGTGTGAAATAGAAATTCACAAATCGTAAAGTCTCAAGTATGTTAAGATATCTTCGAAAATCACCCTCTTTATTTTAAAATGATGTGTAGTGTCATTCGGGGACGAATGATCCTAAGGGGGGATAATGTAACAACCCTAAAAAATGACTATGCTAAGTAATGTCTAATGTATCTAGAATGCCTAGATTAGATCGGGTTCACACGAATTGATGCGCGTAGAATCAGACCTCTGAACCTCTGCAACAACCAAGACAACTAACTTGGTGAGTTAGTTGAGCTAGGAAAGGTTTGGTCCAGCCATGTAGGGCACCCGAATATGAAGATTTACCCGGATGAGTCTTAACCAGACTTAAAAAGGGGTAATCTTAAGTTTGGAGGGTCTAGGGGTAAAATGGTCTTTTCCAGGCTAAGGGTAGTATTGTAATTACCCTAAATATTTAATTAATTAACTAATTAATATGGTGGAGGGGCAATTCGGGTACAGATTGCCGAATTTGACCCTTTAAGCAAAATCTAGCTTCACCCGGGTTTGAGCCTTGGTGGAAGCAAGGATTAAATTTATTTAATTTTATTAAGTAAATTAGTTGAATTAATTAATATTTAAAAAGGTGATTTATGTAAGGGAAAATCAGATTTTTAATAAAAAAAAATAATAAATAATGAGGAGTCCTAGTTTGACTTAGTCTCCACCTAACTCTCATAATCCTAATCATAATCCTAATCCTCTCATTCTCACGTCTCTCACTCTCATTCTCACGTTTTTATCATTAAAATAACTGAAAATAATATTTCTTCACTCTTGAAGAACTTACACACAAAAACACAAACGAAATACTAACCTAAAAACAAAAATCAACAAGTTGTTAACGGGATTGTGCTTGAAGTTTCGGTGGTGAGGCTTGGTTTCATGGTAAATTGACAGGATTTAAACAAGTTTTGAACGACATTAAGGTATGTGTTTTCTTCTCTCTTGGTCCCTTTCCCAAGAGGCCCTTAAGGTTCAGTTTAAATCACGACAGAAAGACTAAGGTTGTCCCCGTTGCATGCCCCTGTCATTAGCTCCTTTGAACGATTCAAAGCATGCGTTGGTATGTCTTCTGGTAGATAATGTTAGGTCTAGTTGTGATTATGTGTTGAATATGTGGTAAGAAATCATGTAAAGGATGAAAAATATATTCAGCAAAAGTGCATTAAGTGGACTGTTTTGAGCATGTGTGTGCTGAAAATTTGACTATGTTTGCTCCCTGAAATTTGTATGTTAAATGTTGTGTTTTGCGTGTGTAAAAATGCTAAAAACGTGATGTTCATAAAAGGTTAAGGTGGCTGACTGAATGTCACTCAAAATGCTACAAAAAAATCAACAAAAGAATGAGAGAAAAATGGATTGGAAGAGACCAAATTTCAAGTCTCGGCCAAGAGGTGAGAAAAATGACTATGTTTTAATTTTTTTTTAAAATTATGAGGTCGTTTGGAATGGAACCCAAGACCTCACCAAATGTAAATTATATAAAAATTTTATGAAAAGAAAAATAAATGTGGAGAGTGGGGATTGAACCCCCAACCTCTTGAATGGATGAGAGTGTTAGGAGAAAAATAAATGTGGAGAGTGGGGATTGAATGTCACAACCCAAAAGCATACCCTAGAAGATAGGGTACAATCTTGGATTGTAACCGGCGTCGTCGACCTCTCGGAGGTCTAAGACAAGCCTCTCATATCATTCATTGCATTTGCATAGTAAATTTAGCGGAAAATTTAAAACTTTCCATAGCACATCATATGCTAGAAACATCACATCATATATATAAAATATAAGTCATATTACATATTTAGACTCTAAGTCTATTTGCCATCTTAGACTCAATAACTTTAGAGTACATTAGGGACACGGCCCATAAGACATATTACATAACTATACAATATTTAAAGACTTTACATTAAAGACATTAGTAGGACATCTTTGAACTTTAAGGATTCCTTTCATTGAGCTTGGGAATCATCTATCAAGCTCCTCAATCATAGACCTCCTTTAAGCATTCCATTACCTACACTTTATGTAAAAAGTAAAGAAGAATGGGATTAGCACAAGAATGTACTAAGTATGGCAACCATGCAAAAACATGCATTTAAAAGGGACATTTCCTTTGAAATCATACTTCATAGAAACACAATCAAAGGCCAAACATCATAGAAAAGCACATATAGAATTTAAGTACAATTTGGAGTCACTTTACAGTGAGCTCCATCACTTTTACAGTGAACTCTTACTCTTAACTCATTAGTCTTCCAAGTAATCCTTTAGGGATACTTGGTGCAATGTATCACTTTAGGAACACAAGAGAAAAGCCATACATAGCATCTACACAAGACAACACATGCCATCATAGAAGTACATTACAACATAACCTAGTTAAACCAACACTAAAAGGACATTACAATGAACTCCTAATCATTAGGCACATATACTTATTTTACTTCACATTGAACCTTGTAAAACCTAACTCATGTCCCCAATCTAGATGCACTAGTGCAATGCACATGTAAGGCCCTATAACCTCACACATGCTTAGTAAACCTATCATAAGGTCACAAGCCTTTACATTCAAATCATATATTAACATGTATAGAGGAAAGAACTCACTTATGTCAACTAATACCATCACCATATAGTCAAGAAGATTAACATCATGTATAAAGAATCATATCATGCACATCTTCATGATCAATAGACAAATACTATAATGTCATACATAAAGGACACATACATAATCATATGCATTAGGGTACCTTCCTAAGACTTCATAAGGAGTCAGTTGTGCAATGTCTATATGGGTTCATTACTTCCACCTATTCTAAGTAACTTACCTTAGGTCCTCCTAGTTAGGATACTATTCAATTACTTCCATTGTCCATTTTAACTTTAGGGAAATCATAGCCTTAACCGACATAGACCATGGGTGCTAATCATGGAATCCGGTGTCATAAAACCCTACACCGATGGAAGGTGTTTTACCGGCCAAGGTAGAACCTAACATAAACGTAGCTATCTAGGTGGAAATCCACTAGCTAGTATCCTATGGTGGCAACATAGTTTATGGAACTTGGGGGAAAAGAACTATGAAAATATCAACTCTACACCCTTTGTTGGGTCATGAGTCTATCCACCCCCTGAGGACCGTAGTGAACCCTACTTTTCCTATGTTGGAAAGTGTCACCCCCTCATCTATAAGTTCACTCGGTGCTAAGCTAAGTTCCCTTTATTGACAAGCCTTTATTAATATTTATTTATAAAAACATAGACTTAGTATATTCATCATTTATATGCTTATTGCATATTCAAGAACCTATCTAGTTTTGGAGTATTCTTGGGCACCCCTAACAAGGAACTAGATCATCCATGTGTGTGAGTGTATACTTAGATGTGAGCAAACCTTTCACATAACACATAGGGTAACACATGTTCATATATTCATCCTTCATATACATAATAACCAAACCTAGGAGTTGTCCTATCAAGATACACATGTGCAATGTATAAACAAGGTCCCATACCCTTGCCCATACTAGTACACCTATCAAGTCATCCTAGTAAGAAAAATACAAATCATACATTCATAAACATCACCTTAATATGAATAGTAGTAGATACTAGTGAATATGAGAACTATCTTTCATTTAGACACAATGACTTATACTACTTGTAACATGCATGTAAGTGAGAATGTATGTACATTGACCAACATGATGACATAATGGCTATCAATAACTTCTCAAGTCATCCACCTTATTAGACCACATTATACTTCCAACAACATAGCACACAACACATAATAGCATAGGAGACAAGACAATATATACAATATAACCAAGACTCCTAACTTTAGCTATTTACACTTTCATATAAGGGTACATAGGTAAGGGGTTATTAACCATATTAACACATCCATGGCAGCATATATACTTTACCCTAACATGGTTATACACATGCTCATACAATAACCACACAACCTAATTCACAACTAGAATAGGAAAGTAGGCATAAGCTTCTCATAGTATCATGTTAAGCACATATTCATAAGTTCATCAATATGCCTTCAAGGCCATAGTCAACACATATATAATGACAATAAAGTAAACACCGCCACCATAAGTGTACCATACCACACAATGCCATACAAGGCTTCATCAACATTTCTATAAAGAATAGAGAAGTAGAAGAAGAGAGGAAATTAAGCATTCTTACCAATTTCTCACCCTTTGATCATCATTGATCAATACACCTTATTCATCAATAAAAATATATATATGGCAGTAGCTATATGTACTTTAAACATATAAGAAACCATGTACAAGTCACTACGAGATTATACCATAACATAATACAACATATCAACATACTAGGAAAGTAGAAGAACATAGATCATTAATCAATTTCATTCATATGGATTATAGGTCATATTTCATGAATCATATCACACTAAGGCAGTAGCTAATGAAATCATAATCTAGATGAGACACTACTACAATTTGCCATTAAGGTCGATACAAGCGTACTTCATATAGGGAGTTCATGGAACGAAAGTTTACATAGATTAATCATATTCAACCTATCATGAATTGACCCATATTGTATTAATTACATATAATTCATCCTCATATTTCATTATAGGCAGCAGCTATAGACATTAACCATAATCCATTCTTATAGCGACTAACCTAACGTCAAGATCACAAGTTACAACTTCATAGACAAGAAGAACCTAGATTAATTCAAACGAAGCCTTCTATACTTTGGTCATACATGATTTATATCCACAATTCAACCATGGTATTTACCTAAAACAGTAGCTACAAGAACCACAACTTAATCGAAATTCACTTTAGATCATAAGAAAGCCAATGTTACAGTAAACTATACAAACTAGGCTAAACATGCTCACATCTTCATACATTGATCCTCATGGATCATTCATAATCAATTCAACATAAATTCATGTAAACAACAGCGTATACAATCACTTCAACGTAAGGGAATCATAGTTCAATCGATAACAAGTCAAGATCACAAAGCCCATGCAAGAGCTAAACCAATTTTTGAAGGAACATGGGTTCATCATGCAATTGGAGTAAAATCACATTCAAATCACTGTATTAACTTCAATTCATCATGACTAAATCATTAAAAACTTTTTGAGAAAGAACCCATGGCTAGATTGGAAGATTGGAAACTTGATCATAAGATTTCTTTGAAAAACATTGAGAAGAACTCTCCAAGTGAAAGGTTACTTGAAGATGAAGGATTGCCATACATTTATCTACATGAAAACCTCTAAAACTTCATGATTCATCCATAGAAAATACATCTCCAAGCAGCTCTTGAGCTTCACCAACAATGGTGGTTTTAGAGAGAACATTTTTGGGAGGAAAAGGCTTTAAACATGTGAGAGGATTTTTGGAATGGGTTGATCACGTTTTAGAAGACTTATATACACCTAAAATTAATTAAATAAACCTATTATAGTCAGGTTAGGACGTGGCGTGAATTTCCCATTCACCCCTTTAAGTGACAGCATGCAGGCTGCCAACCTGCACGCACCCGCGACGAGGGCATTGACGGGGCGTCATGGACATGACGAGGCGTCATGCCCTCCGTAGTCCATGACTTAGCCAAATTCTTGGCTCAAGACCTGCCCAAGGCAATTCCCCTTCGACGAGACCTGCTCGACGGGCCGTTGGGGGACCAACAATCCGTCATTGGGTCCGTCAAGGGACACTGCCCGGCAGTGTCTAGGCAGCTTTGGGGTCCTTCTTTTGGGGCTTCTTGTGGGGCCCTTTAGAAGTCATACCCGGACGTTTCAAACGCTATTACAAACCTTAACATGTTATAGACCTTCCACATAAGTTTCATCCAAAACAAACACCTACAAGACGTCCAAACAGCCTTAACCCCAACATGACATACGATGAACGTCTTAGGGGCTATCTTTCGAACGCCTCAGACGTTCTTGGGCGTTTGACCTCCAAACTTCACGAAAATTCATACAATAACATTAAACATAATTTAAAACCATTTTAAGAGTTATTAGACTCAGTTCATACAACTTAGGCATGCATACACACATGAGGCACATAAGCAACTATTCGTCGAACGTCATGGACGTCCCTTGACGTTTGACTTCCAAATCACTTCAAACTTTGAACACTTCTTCTACATAATAAGGCATTTTAGGACCTTATAACATTAAGACGAATATGTTAGTCTCTAGAGACCTTATCTCATTTTCGGGGTCTTACAATATCCCCCACTTGGGAACGTTCGTCCTCGAATGACACTTAGGACCCTTTAACCACAACAAGGACTTCAGTGCACATAAGAGCAGTTCATCACATTTAAACTATCATCAAATCATTTTAGCACTTAATGTACACAAGCAACCAAAACCATTACTCACTCATTCTCTAATGCATCGAACACAAAGGTTCTTCTTCATGTTCATAGGAGAACATCCTTATCCTAATCATAATATGATCATTACTCCTTAATTCATTACAACAAAATATTGAAACTACTCATAGGCATATCATAACCCATACTCAAAGTTACTTAAGCACTCATACTTCAATGCACATAAACTTGAGTTAGTTAAATCACAAAGATCTTCATTAGTTAGACCTAGTACCACGAAGGACATACTCAACCATACCATGCTTAGTGGTGCACATGGAGGAGTGTCTTGCTGCTCAACACATTACATGTATCATGAGTTCACACCTTAGCAAAACACAAGGTCAATTTCTTTTAAAAATGAGAAATTCTCAACTTTTGAAACCAAGACATGACCATGCATTCTTCCTAGTGAAGTATAAATGGTAGGTCACACCAAAAACATCACAACAAATAGGAAGAAGTTTCACAAAACGTCAATTTCTAACATAGTACTTACCTTCACTGTAAGTATCACATAAGAAGAATATCACAAATCATAGGCACACCCATTAACACTTAGTTAAACATGCTTTCACCTTTTCAAGAATGAGCCTACAATTTTGCATTACAAATCATCAAGTCATTAAATTTTCAATAGAGTCAACATATTTCATTGTAAAAGAGACTCAACTTCCATTACAAGGCTAAAAAATTTACCCTACAAGTGACTATTACTAAGTTCCTTGTCTTACCTCATGAAGTCGACTTTACAATTAGCACATTAAAATGCAAGTCAACAAGAGAAAACATGGGTTTTATCAGAAATTTCTTTTCATGCCCTTTGGAAAATTCACCATGTCTCTAAGATGATGTCAATCAATTCATACCAATCATATAAAGATCATGCAATTCACACTTTATGCAAGACTATCTTCATGAACAAACATACCAAGAATTCATATTTTTCCATTTCAAGTAAGAATAGAAGAACAATGTAGACAATTTCTACAATCTCACTACTCAAACACCATCCCCCACTTAGGGTAAACCCAATTAAGAGCAACTTAACCCAACATATAGAGGATCCTAACTACACAACCTTCATATTCATCACTTAAAGTGATTTCTACTTTAGAGAGAATTTTCATTAATTCACTTTAACAACACTAAGGCATTCTAAACCTTATCATTTTAGGCAAATCATCCTCAACCATCAATTTTGATCATACCATTCAATTCACATAAGGTCTTCCTTCAATGCAATAGACAATAAGGTCATACATCATTAGTGGAAAACAACAAGAAAGTTCATAACACAAGAAGAAGTTTAGAAATAACTCTACAACTCATCATGTCATAAGATTCTCATCCTTCAATCTAAATAGCAAAAATTCTTTTCCACATTCCTTATCAGGTTCATATTCATAAATTCTACACATATTTCAACAACATCGAATCAAAATGACAATTTAGTAGGTTCTCCAAACATGTTACAATAAGTTTCCTAGTCTTTACAGCGAGCATGCTTCCAAATACCCAAAAGTGCAACATTTAGACATTTGATGGAACAAGTATGGAATTATAAGATACAAAGCTTTGCCAACTCATCCTTCATAAGCATGCATACTATATTTACAACTCAAGTCTCTACAAAAGACTCCTATTTATACTAGCAACTCATCAAGTACCATTTATATACAAAGGAAAAACAATGCACACTTTTAATCACATACACTCATAGGATAGCATACCTCCATAGATAGTTATTAAACAATCCAAGTTCAAATACTAATATTTGGCTACCATCATACAAAACCATATAGGAACACAACAATATTAAGAGAATTCACTTTAACCACTATAACTTCTAGCATGCTTCAACTATATCATGACATACATCATTCAACATAACTTTTTATTTCATCAAGACTTCATATATTGCCATAATTGGCATCACATCATCAGATAAGAGATATTTTATACATAGCAAGGTAAGATAACCAATCATAATCCCCATAGAGTTAACATGTGCAATGATCAAGTAAAGCTCCATAACTTCACTAAACCAAGTAACCCAACAAGAACTACAATTAGCACCATACTCCACTCATCTATAACCTTCATACATGGATAACCCCATATCTTTAGCACACTAGGCCATTTACATGTTTACAAATATAGGGATCACCTCATAAAGACATTCACATTTATCATCATACACATACATAGTATTAACCTCCTAAGGTCTCCATCAAGGCAAACTAGTGCAAGACGTAGGTAGAGTCCCATACCCCTACCTAAGTCTAGTTAACCCTTCAAGTTGCCCTAGTTAGTATATGCATCAGCAAATAAGGACAAGTGTCACCTTCACACATACTCATTCAAACCATAAAACAAAGATAATCATTTAAACTCGCAAGCCTTCTATACTTTGGTCATACATGATTTATATCCACAATTCAAACCAAGCCTTCTATACTTTGGTCATACATGATTTATATCCACAATTCAACCATGGTATTCACCTAAAACAGTAGCTACAAGAACCATAACTTAATCGAAATTCACTTTAGATCATAAGAAAGCCAATGTTACAGTGAACTATAGAAACTAGGCTAAACATGCTCAAATCTTCATACATTGATCCTAATGGATCATTCATCATCAATTCAACATAAATTCATGTAAATAACAGCATATACAATCACTTCAACGTAAGGGAATCATAATTCAATCGATAACAAGTCAAGATCACAAAGCTCATGCAAGAGCTAAACCAATTTTCGAAGGAACATGGGTTCATCATGCAATTGGAGTAAAATCACAATAAAATCACTGTATTAACTTCCATTAATCATGAATAAATAATTAAAAACGTTTTGAGAAAGAACCCATGGCTAGATTGGAAGATTGGAAACTTGATCATAAGATTTATTTGAAAAACATTGAGAAGAACTCTCCAAGTGAAAGGTTACTTGAAGATGAAGGATTGACATACCTTTATCTACATGAAAACCTCTAAAACTTCATGATTTATCCATAGAAAATCCATCTCCAAGAAGCTCTTGAGCTTCACCAACAATGGTGGTTTTAGAGAGAACATTTTTGGGAGGGAAAGGCTTTAAACATGTGAGAGGATTTTTGGAATGGGTTGATCACGATTTAGAAGACTTATATACACCTAAAATTAATTAAATAAACCTATTATAGTCAGGTTAGGATGTGGGGTGAATTTCTCATTCACCCCTTTAAGAGACAGCACGCAGGCTGCCAACCTGCATGCACCCGCGATGAGGGCAGTGACGGGGCGTCATGCCCTCCGACGTCCATGAATTAGTCAAATTATTGGCTCAAGACCTGTCCAAGGAATGTCCCCTTTGACGATACCTGCTCGACGGGCCGTTGGGGGACCAACGATCCGTCGTTGGGTCCGTCAAGGGACACTGCCCATGCAGTGTCTAGGCAGATTTGGGGTCCTTCTTTTGGGGCCTCTTGTGGAGCCCTTTAGAAGTCATACCCGGACGTCTCTAACGCGATTACAAACCTTAACATGTTATAGACCTTCCACATAAGTTAAATCCAAAACAAACACCTACAAGACGTCCAAACAGCCTTAACCCCAACATGACATACGATGAACGTCTTAGGGGCTATCTTTCGAACGCCTCGGACGTTCTTGGGCGTTTGACCACCAAACTTCACGAAACTTCATACAATAGCATTAAACATCATTTAAAACCATTTCAATACTTATTATACTCAGTTCATACAATTTAGGCATGCATACACACATGAGGCACATAAGCGACTATTCGTCGAACCTGTTGGACGTCCCTTGACGTTCGACTTCCAAATCACTTCAAACTTTGCACACTGCCTCTATATCACATAATAAGGCATTTTAGGACCTTATAACATTAAGACGAACATGTTAGACTCTAGACACCTTATCTCATTTTCGGGGTCCTACATTGAACCCCCAACCTCTTGAATGGATGAGAGAGTTAGGAGAAAAATAAAGGAGAAAAATAAATATGGAGAGTGGGGATTGAACCCCCAACCTCTTGAATGGATGAGAGAGTTAGGAGAAAAATAAAGGAGAAAAATAAATATGGAGAGTGGGGATTGAACCCACAACCTCTTGGATAGGTGAGAAAGTTAAGAGATAAATTAAAAGAAAAATAATGAGCTTGTGGGGGATTGAACCCACAACCTCCTTGACTTAAACGAAAAAGGAGAGGAGAAAAAGAAAGGAAATATTATGAGGTTGATGGGGATCGAACTAGGGTCCCCCAAATCTGAAAAATGCAATTATCAAGTTTAAAATAAGATTAAGTGTTGTCCAAGGTATTCGAAATCGGGTTCCCTTGCCCAATTCCGTATTGACACATAAGTCATACGTAAGTATATATTTAATGAATGCTGCCTCTAAAGATAGAAATCAATATATTGGCATACCTACAAGATGCATAAGTCTTGTAGCACATAATCTTGGGTAAATATGAATCACTTAGATACACTGTGAATGAAGCCTCATGGCTTGTATGTGTGGACTCATAAGTCTATCATATATTTAAAAAGAAAGTGAACCTAAGATATTATGTGATGAGATAATGAAACCCCAGAGGGGTCAAGTAAGAGTGTGACACACACTAAAGAGCCAAGTGCATTGGCATATGATGAAATGAACATTCACGTAAAGTGGTGAGTAATTATGAAGAGTAAATGTGCTAAAGTTAAAGAATGTTGTGACAACATGATAAGAGGCTAATGTGAAAGATGAGAGCAATCTCAAATGAGCCTAAGTAAATGTTACCAAAACGTACTCACCTATGAGAGTGTAAAGTTAATGAAGAGACCAGTCTCTATGAACACTTTAATGAAAGTATTGAAGTTAATGCATACTTAATACTAATGTTGAGATGAGAAATCATCTAATGAGCTATGATGTCCTCATGCTAGAAGCCAACTTCTAGAATGAGTTTAATATTAGATGGTTGATTGTGAACGTTTATGAGTTTAAGTAGAATGTCTTATATGAATGTTAAGTAACAAAAAGTTCAAATTTTCGCTAAAATTAACCTAGATAAAGTAAAGATGACGTATGTAGGCTTGTCTGCGACCTCTGAGAGGTCAACGACGCCGGTCTCGTCTGGGGTCTAGACTCCGGTCGTGACAAAGTTGGTATCAGAGCATTAGGTTAAATTACCAGGATAATAAGTTCACACCAACCACATTGAGTAGTTTCTAAGTCATGGTAGTGAAGTGCACCACTATCCTGAATTAGAGACTGCATGATGCGTAGTAAAATTCCATTCTTCTGATATTATCGTGCCTTCTCTAATGTCTGATTCCTTGGTATTATGAGCGTATCTAATATCAATTCTAGTTTTTCATAAAATGAACACAAGGAAGAACGCTGGTCGGGGAAGAGGAGAAGCTGCTGCTGGGGGCAACCAAGTTCCTCCCCAGGCCCCAACTGCTGAAATGGAGATGCATGTTAACCCAACTGGGTTGAAAGATGGAGAAGTAAGGACATCCCTGGTACAGATGGCCCAAGCCATCACCTTACAAGCTCAGGCTATGAAAATCGATGCAGAGCAACAAGGTGTTCCCAGGAAGAACCCACCTGCCAGCACCATGGCTACTAGGTTAAGGGACTTCACGAGGATGAATCCTCCCGTTTACACTGCATCTAAGATTACTGAGAATCTCGAGAAGGAGTGTAGGGAAGCTATGTTGCATGCGAGCATGAACTTTTCCAGTCTTATGGTCTGTGTCCAACAAGTGGAGGAAAACACAAAGAGGAAGCATACTAAGGCAGGGAATATGTCAAGGCAAGCTGAGAAGAATTTTTCGAGGAAGAGTAGTACTGAAATCAGGGATAAGCCCAGGTTTAAAAAGGAACTCTCCCACCAAGGGGAGTCAAGTTCATCCAAGGTTCGCTATAATAGGGATTCCGAGCACAGAGTTAAGAGAAACAGTGAAGTAGATACACCTCAGGAGAGGCCACCTTTTAGGAAGTGTGGCAAACTTCATGGAGGAGAGTGTAGGAGAGGCTCTAACGCTTGTTACAGTTGTGGAAAACTGGGTCACATGATGAAGGATTGTCCGTATATGAGAGGTCGAGAAAAAGGGAAGGAGAAAGTTCAGCCGAATGGTCCAAGTGAAGAGGCTCCAAGGAGGCAACGATTCTTCGCACTCAAGTCTAGGGGTGTAGGGTAAGACACCTCTGGTGATGTCTCGGGTGCGTAGCCTAAAGTAGTTTTTCATGTGTATGGTTTTATGCACTAGTATGAAGTTAATATGTTGGAGTCATCATGTTGGTTGCTGACTTATGTGTTTAATTATGTTGTATGCTATGATGAAACTAGTTTAGGAAGGAGTTCCGTAGTCTATTAATGCGAAGCTGCTAGTAGGTTTCAAGGATGTTCACCAACCTACTAATATGTGAATCAGATATTCACCAATAAAAGACATTGAATAGCTTAGGTATGGATTTTCTCCATAAGTGTTATGCTACCATAGACTATCAAACCAGTGTAGTGAGGTTTCAGTTGCCAAATGAGATAGGGTATAAATGGGCAGGGCGTGGATCAATCCAACAAAGCCATATAATTTCAAATCTTAAGGCCAACAAGATGTTATCTAAGGGGTTAGATATACTCCCCCTAAGGCTGGTTTTGTTTAAGAAACTCTAAGTTTTAGTGCAATAGTCGACTTGGTGTTGTAAGTCCACAATCGTATGAGTAATAATTGCACTATGTGAGTTAAAATGAATTCATGTTTGCATGTCATGTTGCTGTTTTTGTATAGCGTGGACATGATTTTTGTGTTGCATGACTTGTGAGGTGCATCAAGTTAAGTGAGATTGAGAAGGAAGTTCCTCAATCTCAAATATGAAGCTTCAGATAAGCTTGAGTAATATGCATTATCCAGAGTTACAGAGTAAGTGTGAACACAGAAATTCACAAAGCGTAAAGTCTTAAGTATGTTTAGATATCCTCGAAAATCACCCTCTTTATTTCAAATGATGTGTAGTGTCATTCGTAACGAATGTTCCTAGGGGGGATAATGTAACAACCTAAAAAATGACTATGCTAAGTAATGTCTAATGTATCTAGAATGCCTAGATTAGATCGGGTTCACACTAATTTGAGCACGTAGAATCAGACCTCCTGAACCTCTGCAACAACCAAGACAACTAACTTGGTGAGTTAGTTGAGCTAGGAAAAGTTGGGTCCGAGCCATGTAGGGCACCCGAATATGAAGATTTACCCGGATGATCTTAACCAGACTTAAAAAGGGGTAATCTTATGTTTGGAAGGGTCTAGGGGAAAAGGTCTTTTCAGGCTAAGGTAGTATTGTAATTACCCTAAATATTTATTAATTAACTAATTAATATGGTGGAGGGCAATTGGGTAGAGGTTGCCGAATTTGACCCTTTAAGAAAAATCTAGCTTCACCGGGTTCGAGCCTTGGTGGAAGCAAGGATTAAATTATTTAATTTTATTAAGTGGAATTAGTTGAATAATTAATATTTAAAAAGCTGATTATGTAGTGAAAATCAGATTTTTAATAAAAAAAAAATAATAAATAATGAGAGTCCTAGTTTGACTTAGTCTCCACCTAACTCCTATTTCCTAATCATAATCCTAATCCACTCATTCTCACGTCTCTCACTCTCATTCTCACGTTTTTATCATTAAAATAACTGAAAATAATAGTTCTTCACTCTTGAAGAACTTACACACAAAAACACAAAAGAAAAACTAAGCTAAAACAAAAATCAACAACAAGTTCTTGACGGACGGGATTGTGGCTTGAATTTCGGGTGGT